>JAGKTI010005126.1:0-40496 GCA_018397915.1 Birgus latro
CTTCCTCGGTTCTTACTTTCCTTGCCAAATACTAAACTTCTTCATACTCTCACCGAACCATTCAACTTACAGAATACATGGTATCAGTACTTCTTTCTATGGCTTTCCTCTTCCCTAACATATATTATCGATTTTCATCGCTCACGCAAACTTCCAACTTCTCTGCAACTTTCCATTCTCATTCCCAAGCAGCACAGCATCACCTACAAACAAGAAACCAGTACATTCCCACTTTCTTCCCTCCAGTTACAGCTGGACCTAACATCTGTTTTCCGTCCCTTGGCACCCTAATTCTCCATCCTTATGCAAAACGAAAAGCCAAGTAAACATCACACATCCTTGTNTCCTTGTATCAAACTCTCAATTGATTTTCCTGCTAAATTCTCCATCCACCCTAATTTCTGCTTTCATTCCAACATATTCAGTTTGTATTACTTTCAGTGGCCTACCATGTAATCCATATATTCTGTGTATTCTCAGCAATATATTTTGACCTTTCGTCTTGAGAAAATTTTCTTGATCTGTGAATTTTGCATTAAACGTCCTATACTTCTGTTTATCAACCAAAACAATTTTACACACACACACACACACACACACACACAATGATACATACACACCTTCCCTTCCTAAACTTCCCAGTCTTCCCAAACCTCCCGGAAACTCTCATCCGGGCGATGTACTGTATATTGCGCAAGTAATACATCTTCCCTACCACACTGAGCAAACTGACACCCCTACAGCCCTCATATTCCCTTCTTTCACCGCTCCTCTTGTATACTGGCATACCGAAATTATATCTCTCTCAATGTCCTCATGCTTTCCTTAAAAAAAAAAAAAAAATCCACCACCTTCTCTCCCCAACACTCCAACATTTGGCCACATGCCAATCTACACCAGGAGCTCATCCCAGCTGACTTCTGCTATACCCTCACATTTAACTGCCCTCTCTCCTCCCACCATTCTCTCCATCACTGTCATTAATTTCTCAGAGTTCACATTAACTCTTTCAGCTATTTACGAGAAATACTATGTTCCTATTTTCAAATCCCTGTCTTGCAATGTGGTAATGAGAAAAATCATGAAGATACCGATGATGATGATGATGATGATGATAATGACATGCAAGGTGCAATATGAAAAATTAAATCGGCGAAAAATAAGAATTACAAAATCTCCTTATCCAAGAATTAACACTATATGCAACAGGATCTTCAATCACCAGCTCCCCCTCCCACCATTTTTTTTTATACCCTCCACCTGACAAAGTCAGAGGAGGGTGTTATCACTGGGATCCATAGGTGTCCGTCTGTCGGGTTGCGTAGCAAGGCGGCTGGCCGGGAGTAGGTATTTTGTTTCCGGGCCAGAACTCAGAAAGTATTCAATATAAAGTCATGGAACTTCACAGTTATGTGTCTTTGTAGTGAACTGGTGCCTTTTGATGAGTAGAATGCCGTCTTAAACTTAAACAGTTTTTTTTTTTTTATAATGGAAAAGTTAAAAAAAAAAAAATCCAAATTTCAGTGCGACCTGCGCAAGAAATCTGAAGGGCCCAGCACTGTGTCCTCAACGGGTTCTCCTTACGCCCACCATTAAAAGAAAAGAGGGTTGAGGGCCGTTATGCGCTTGGCTTGGTGTGCTGGGAGGTGTGCTTGTTCAGATAGAGAGTTGCAGCAGCGCAGCGTTGCCCATGTTTACAGAAGAGATCAATACAGAAAATCAAGACTGACATCTTCGAAAACTGTTTCCCTCAATATCTGAAATGTTTCCGGTATCCACTGAGAGAGAGAGAGAGAGAGAGAGAGAGAGAGAGATTAGCTAAGACAGAATATATAAGCTTGTTTATGACTTAGCGCCTGTTTGATGTTGGTAAGGGGCTGGGGTACTTACCACTAGTCCAAAACGTTTAAATGCACAAGCAATACCTAAGCAGTAATCCCTACCCCCTAAGCAGTAATCCCCCACCCCCCCCCCCCCCCCCCACACACCCCTCCCAAAATTTTCTTNAGAGAGAGAGAGAGAGAGAGAGAGAGAGAGAGAGAGAGAGAGAGAGAGAGAGATTAGCTAAGACAGAATATATAAGCTTGTTTATGACTTAGCGCCTGTTTGATGTTGGTAAGGGGCTGGGGTACTTACCACTAGTCCAAAACGTTTAAATGCACAAGCAATACCTAAGCAGTAATCCCTACCCCCTAAGCAGTAATCCCAACCCCCCCCCCCCCGTTTCAAAATAAAGTTCCGTAAATTTTTTGGATACGTGTTTGTGTTGAATATTAAATGTAATAGCTGTATTCCAGTTCAATGAGAACATACAGTATGTTTGTTATTCTGTTTCAGGCAATTTATGGGGGGGGGGGGGATGTTCTTGTATAGTATAGATCTAACCACGATATTAAACGTTAATATTCATGCCGAAGTAAACTACGTTACGGTGCTCATGGAACCATGAGCAAAGCCGTGTCCGTATTTTGACTATGACCCTAGGCCCTCAGCACTGAGCTCTATAATATGAGTGGCTGTCTCCGGAGCGAGCGTGAAGCCTTGGCCGCCATATTGAAACCCCTCCACTCGTCGCCTCCACAATGGTGTAATGCAATTGGATACACTGTTCTTAGCTTGCTGTTTCCGTTTCGCTGTTGCTTACATAAGCTAAGCAGTGGGCCATGGCACTATATTTTCAGAATTCACCGGCTGATTTCATAAGAAGTGGGCGTCGGTGGTGTAAACATCAGCGCCGCCCTGCGCCTCTGGCGGTTGTTACACAAACTACGTGGTGCTACCCATGAGAAAACCACTCCATACTATAGAGCTCAGTGGCCCTCAGTCCTTGGCCTTTGAACAATAAACACCAAAATCTTACTACTTCCACCTAGATCCACACGCAATTCATGTGCTAGATTTTGATCCTAATAAGATAAGGCAGCCGTGAGATATTTGGGGTAAAGTTTACCACACCGGCGCAACAATTCCAACTGTCTTCTTACAATCTCACGATCTTCAAGAAAGTACTTTTAGTACAGTATGCAGCAAAGATTGCTATCCGTTCCTTTTAGACAACAAAAAAATATACAGGAGAAACAAAACATACCTGGTTCGCGGTATTTAAGGACGCCACTCCCTCACGGTCGCATGTTAACTGACTGGATGCAATGTGATTATCGACGATCTCGCCAACGGGATGCGGCAGTACATCAAACATTTAGGGCAACATGAAACAACGATCCAACATAACCTAACCTATCCTAATCCACCTTAACCGCTTCGCCCCACAGCCTTTCCCCCCGGATTTTAGCTAACTTTAGCCACTGTACCTCATCTTGAAAGCCCCCCCGAGTATCTGTCAGGTTAAATCCCAATTTCAGTTCTAATTTACTAAACCTATTCTAGTCTAACCTAACCTATCCTAACTTAATCGGTAAGGCATGTGAAATTACGCCAAAAGTAAGACGTGCGTTAGGACAGTTTGGGCGTTTTGCTCTTCGAGGTAACTTCGTCGGAGTCAAGGATAATGATAGTCCTTGGTCGGGGTGACAGAATAAGATATGACTTCACGTACTTCACGGATAAAATTTAATAAATACGCAGTATCTATGATAATCTGTGAAACAACAAATATCCTTTGAAAGTCCCATTTCAATAGATTTGCTAAACCCCGTGTGATACTGTCAATATACAGTATTTTATTATAGCACATACATGCTCCTCCGGCGCTGGTAACTGGTCTACATATTGAGAGTGATCGCACCTGACACCTTTTAGTCTACTGCCTGTTAGTTAAGAGGAGATAATATTAGATCCGTACATCATTTCCTTAATATTTCTTTACAACTAGCAACGTCTTGTACTGCCGATCTCCTATAATAGCTCAGCACTTGATATGGAAAGGTAAATTTTTTTGTGCTACGAGCATTAATTATCCAAGCCTAAATAAATACATATAGCATACATTTTTTGCTAATCCTTTCATAGTATAAATGTCTAAGGTTTAGAAAGTGTTCAAAGAATACCATACCTAATGCAGTGGAGAAAGTTAACCAAATGACGTAAAAACTGTCACACACCCATTCAAATCAACACCTTCCCGCCAACTGCCACACCGTCCCAACCTCCGTCAACTCAATGGTTCTCTGTAAAATTTGGCAGTTTCAAATACCTGTGTCTGAAATACGCATTATTATATTGCTTTATTTTTATTTTTGTTTTATTTATTGGATTTTGGAAAAGTTTTTGTAAGTTAGGCTACGCGTTAATTTCGCGGTGTTTAGCAACCAAAGCGAGTCTGAGTGCCACTAACATAAGTGTTTTATTCTGCACATCACACTACAGTATTATTGATGCACACTATGTCCAAATTAAACTATGCAAATACAAAATAACTGTGGGTGAACTTTGCACACCCTTTACTTAACTAACTTTCAACACCAATATCACCCATAATCAAAGTTGTCTTACAAATGATATCGTTTCGTTTTTGAAGTCTCCAACATGCTTGCATGGGGGGCACGGTGGCTCAGAGGTAGAGCATCAAGCTCGGGACCGGGGGGTCGCGAGTTCGAGCCGCGCCCAGGACTGCCGTGCCGGGAGGGGTAGCGCCTTCCTGTTACATAGCGGGGCTATATGATCTCATTGTAAGGTCTAGCTCGGGGGGGATTCTTTAATCCCCTTTAACATGCTTGCATGCGTCGGCCTTCGTCACCTAATGGCGGCTCTCAATGCTGCTCGATCCCTGGCAGCCTCCCTGTTCAGTCCCCTTAACCCTTAAGTCACACTTAATGACCTCGTCCCATGCCTTTCTCGGTCTACCCCTCCCAACCCTTCCCCCAGTATTAACACTTCTCACCCTCTGTACCCAATTATCATCCCCCATCCTCTCCACATGTCCAAACCACCTCAGCCTACCTCTCCTCATCACAACACCAATACACTCCAGTCCCATCCTACCTCTCAACTCTTCCATCGTAAACCCAGCCCCCCCAGGCCTTGGACGCAGGGACGCACTGCACATCCACCTAATCATTGTCATTTCTGTACGTTTAAACCTGTGAATATCCTCTTCCTTTACTGCCCAGGTCTCACTACCATACAGCATCACACTCCTAACACATGCTGCATACAAAGACCCCTTAGCACGTAAGGAGAGTCCTCTCAATGTTAAGAGAGGCAACAGCTCCCTGAACTTCTTCCAACCACTTCTCACTCTAGCAACCGAGCTAACTCCAGCCCCACCTCCGGCACATAACATGTCTCCCAAATAACAAAACTCCTCCACACACTCAAGAGACTCACCTGCAAGTTCAACCCTCTCACGCCTAACAATCTCCACCTGCTCTCACCGACACGCCGCACACATGAAATCAGCATTATCTCGCAGTCTACCTCTAATACGACTACATATCTTGTGCACCTATTTATCACAAACACTACACAAGATGGAATTACTTCCCACACCCTTGTGGCAAACTGCACATGGCCACTCTCCCTCTCCTCTGTACTGCCACTAACCCTAGATATCATCACATTTGTTTTATCTGCATTTACCCTTAAGCCCTTGTACCCCATACCATCTCTCCACTTCTTAAATCTTTCCTCCGCCTCCTTTTCATTCTCTGCAATCAACACCAAAATCATCAGCATACAACATCTCCCATGGGAGTCCATCTCTGAAGTCACGTGAGAGGGCTTCAAGGACCATGATAAACAACAAGGGACTCAAAACTGACCCCTGATGCACACCAGCATTCAAGGAAAACTCATCACTCAAAACTCCATTCACTCTTACCAGGGTGCAAGCACCCACGCACATGGCCATAACCACCCTAACCAGCCACTCTTCCAACCCTAGCTTTCTCATTGCCCACTTCACCACCTCTCTATGGACTCTGTCAAAGGCCTTTTCCAAATCATACCATATAATAAAATACTGTTACATTTAAGGAGAGCCCTCATAGAGCATTAGTGAATACAGTATCATACAGTCTTGAAAAAGAAGTGGTTGAAGCAATAATTCCTCCAAAATAAAATGATCAGAAATATGGAAGCTGATCGTACCAAGTCAAAAGGACAACTGGTAATTATATTTTCTAATCTACTCCATCTGGCAGGTGTATGTTAAGTGCACCTAAAATAATACCAAAAATATTTGTGCAGACTGTTGCATGTGAAGTGGAGCCAGGATTCCAGGGCTTGAATGTTGTTGTTGTTGTTTGGCCCAATACACCAGACATATTGCTGCTAATTCTCCCTCTTCAGTGCTTGCTCTTTCCTTGTTTTCTGGAACCTACCTCATTCCATCTTTACGAGGGATAAAAGGTCATGATGATTATGAAAACAATGATGACACTGATGATAATGCTAAGATAACAGAGCTGTACTGTATTCATAAGAACCCTTCAGGCTGACAGTTGTAATCCTTCAAGTGCTGCTAGGATCTTAAAGTGAGTTTGTTTTAGCTAACTAGTCATGATTTTAGTCAGCAAAATGATACTTCTAGCACTAAGAGGGTTCAAGAAATGAAATTCTTTTAAAGTAATTGTTTGCCCACATTCACCCCAAGGGGTCCATTCTCAGCAATGTAAAATTGTTTGTCAATGTGGTTTTTGTTGCTTAACATCAGTCCACCTGGCTGAGCAGACCCACCAACTGCCGGTAAGCAATGGCCCGAGTGAGGTTGTCCCATAGGTATCTTACATCATCAATGCTGTGTCTGAGTCTTAGTGTGGAATGTGCCATACAGTGCTCCATTATGTGTGTTATGTTGTGTGGGCCTGTTCTTCAAACACAGAACATGGTTACTGAACAGGGCTGTTTGATATCCTGATCTAAGCCTAGCTTGGCAAATTCACTCACCTCTATTTAATGGTATCTCTGACACGTGAATGTCAGAAGTGTGGGTTCGTGGTATAGTGTCCTGATCAAGTTGATCTATTGCCCATTTCTGTGTAGGAATATCTGGGGGTGGGATGTTTTGAAGAGGGTTTGGTAATATATGTGTGGTGATTCTAAGTGCCTAGTTGTGTTGTGTGGCTCTATCATGTCATAACAGGGGTGTTATGTACTGGCCTAGGCTGCCATGTTGAACTGGGCACCTCTCATGTCAAGATATTCTCTAACATGAAGACTTTAGTTTCAAAATGTCAGCAAGCTGAGGGATTCGTTTTGGTGCAGCCAGTCAGGATAAACTGGACGTTGCTCTGTACTGTCTGCAAGGTGTTGTAGTGGCTGTTCAATAGGATGCGGACACATGCCAGAGCCATAAGACATCACTGATTTAATACGAAGTACATTATCACCTGCATGAAAGGCTGCAACACCATTTTTTTTTCATTTCCATCTCAGTGGATTCAAGCAGCCAGTAAATTGAATTTTTGCTTTGTGTATCAAGCCAGACAAATTTTGCCCTTCAAATGGTTGGAAATAGCATCATCCAAAAAATGTGAGAATGCTGGTAGTCACTCAAACATGTTTCTCTCAAAACCATAAAAATGCAGTGGTCCCCGAGGAAATGCCTCATATGTTAAGAATAGGGGGAGTCGTTTCTTTTTTTGCTGGCCAAGCTCTAGCCCTGTAAGTTCTCTGAGTGCGCTCAGTCTCGGATTGCACCACCTCTTGATGTCTTGTATATGATCATTGAAGGTTAATCCAGTGTCATAAGTCACTCCAAGGATCTTTGCAGAGGGTGTGTGTGGGGGGGGGAGGGACACAGATACAGAGTTAAGTGTGGTGTTAAGAATAACAGTCCTCAAGTGTGCAGTTGGTGGTGGGTGTAGTGGTGGATTTCGCTGGATCCATTCTCTACCAGGGTTACATCAAATGGATTCATGTGCTCATCTGGTCTTTGTGATGTGTAGGGAACAAAGTAGGCTAATGTGTCGTCTGGGGGGTCCAGGACTGCTCTCAGTGTCTCCAGCTAGTGTGAGGAGCAAGGAAATTACCACAAGAAAGCCATTCCCCTTGTGCAACTAGGGAGCAGCCACTACCATGCAAGACAAGACCCTACCAGCCAAGACTGAGTCCTCCTCACAGGGTGAAAGGTAGGATAAGTAGGTTCTGTTCCTAGGTAAAAACCTCATCTACTCTCCACCCAAGGGAATGGTGGAACCACTTGAAGATTCCTCTCCACTGCCAACTGTTTGCCATAAATCAACAAAACATGCAAAACACGTCTCAGGCTGAAAAGGTTAGTAAAGTTTTAACCCTTTATTTGGCAGGAATATCCCATTGGTGAAAATAATGATTTATACTATATAAGATTTGATACCTAAATATGACTACCAAAGAAAAGACTGATGCCCTAAACTGAAGAACTAACAATCTAGGTTAATAAACCTATAAGTTATTATAAAAGATATTATAAAAGACTGCTTAGATACTGTACTTTATAAGTATAGCAAACTATTCAAGGATATCTTTACAACTGAAAAAAAAATTTAGTATGAATATGGTTAAAAAAATAATAATAATAATCTGGATACCTAATCTACTGTATGCTTTTCGCTCAGCTGAAATTCTGTAAAGTTGCAATCATTATCCCTACCACAGATAAAAACACTACTGTACTAAAATACACAACTAAAACACAGCTAAACCATTTTTTTATTATAACCCTAAAACTCACAAACTGATGAAGTAAGTTGCAGAAGAAAAACATCAATCATACTTTCAACAAGACAGGGATTATATTTCAGAAGTAACAAAAAATAACCTTGGGATCAGATATATTTTTCACATATAAACTCCATTATGCAGAACATTAAAGAACAAACGATATATCATTACCTATATCACTAATTCAGACTGCAAATATCTCAAGCAACTGTACTGGTTTAGTAATGACAGTACATCTCCCTACACATTGCCAACCTGCTCTGTAATTTTTTTCCTTTTCATACACACTGTAGCAACACAATTGTGCTTAATAAACTGATCACTCAAAAACAGTTACACTCATCCTTTCCAAGCTTCCAGTAATTTTCCTGCATCCCACACCAGTTTTCTATATGTGTATAATGCTGACAACCTTCAAACAGCCATTCCTTTAAAAAAAAAAAAAAAAAAATCCATCTACTGTACTTGTACTCTGCTAATGCATTCATCTTCAGCCAAGTAGCTGTCCCTCACTTACAATATCATCATCCTCTTGTACAGTAAAAATCTCACCTCATCCATGGAAGAAATAGGCCATTTTCCCTTTCATCTGATTACTCAAAAAGAGCTGGATGAATGTAAATGAAGTGTCTGGGGTTTCATCTGCATGAAAATAACACTGGAAATTAATAGTTGTTAGTTTATACTGTCACCAAATTGAATAGCCACCCCATGCCAGCAACTGAAGTTTCCTGATAAACCTGTAATTAGCAAAACCATGCCAGGTAGTTGGATGCAGCTTGAACCTGTGGAAGTATGGAATTAAGGAAATGATCCTTGAGAAATTTTACCTAAAGACCTATAATGTTAACTTATATGTTAACTAATACTGACTGACTGACTGATATACTGATCCCAAAATATTTTACATATACAAGTTATACAGGCATAAAGCTTTTACTCCAGATAAAGAAGGTAATGGAGAGTTCTAGAAGGTATGATTAGAGAAGGAGTGAATATTGATGAGATGCAGTTTGGGTTTATGCCATGCAAAGGGACCACTGATGCCATATTCACTGTTCAACAGCTTCTGGAAAAATATTTAGGAAAGAAAAGGGAACTGTACTTTTTTTTTTATTTGGAGAAGGCCTTTGACAGTCTCTATAGAGTGGTGAAGTGGGCAATGAGAACGCTTAGGATCGAGGAGTGGCTGGTTAGGGTCGTTATGGCCATGTATGTGGGTGCTCACACCCATGTGAGGGTGAATGGAGATTTAAGTGATGAGTTTTCCATGAATGTTGGTGTGCATCAGGGGTCAGTGTTGAGCCCCTTGATGTTTATCATGGTACTTGAAGCCCTCTCACATTACTTCAGAAATGGACTTCCATGGGAGATGTATGCTGATGATTTGGTGTTTACTGCAGAAAATTAAAGGGAGGCAGAGGAAGGAATTAGGAAGTGGAGAGATGGTATGGGCACAAGGGCTTATGAGTAAATGCAGATAAAACAAAAGTGATGGTATCTAGGGCTGGGGACAGTACTGTCAAAGATGAGAATGGCCATGTGCAATTTGCCACAAGCGTGTGGGAAGTAATTCTATCTTGTGCAGTGTTTGTGATGAGTGGGTGCATAAGAGATGTAGTGGTATTAGAGGTAGACTGCAAGATAATGCTGATTTCATGTGTGTGATGTGTCAGGGAGTGTATGCGCATATTGCCAGGCATGAAATTATTGAACTTGCTGGCTAGTTTCTTGAGTGTGTGGAAAGTTTCGTTATTTGGGAGACATGGTATTTGCTGGAGGTGGGGCAGGAGCTAACTCTTTGGCTAGAGTGAAGAGTGGTTGGAAGAAGTTCAGGGAGCTGTTGCTTCTCCTGACACTGAGAGGGCTCTCCCTCCGTTTTAAGGGATCTCTGTATGCGGCATGTGTTAGGAGTGTAATGCTGTACGGTAGTTGTCCTGGACAGTAAAGGAGGAGGATATTCACAGGCTCAAACATACAGCAATGGCAATGACTAGGTGAATGTGCCATGCATCCTTGAGTGCAAGGCCTGGGAGGGCTAGGTTTACAACGGAAGAGTCGAGAGGTAGGATCGGACTGGAATGTATTGGTGTTGTGATGACGAGAGGTTGATTGAGATGGTTTGGGCATGTGGAGAGGATGGGGGATGATAATTGGGTGCAGAAAGTGAGAAGTGTTAATGGCGGGGGTAGGGTAGCAAGAAGCAGACTGAAAAAGACTTAGGATGAGGTCACTGAGTGTGACCTCAGGGTTAAGGGACTAAACAGGGAAGCTGCCAAAGATCGAGCAGCATGGTGAGCTGCCATTAGGTGACCAAAGCCAACATATGTAAGCATGTTAGAGCCTTCAAAAACGAAAACAAAAAACAAAACGATGCTGTGGTTGGTTCAAACATGGCTGTCAAGGGTTGCCAATTCAGTTACTACAGGCATGACCACATCTAACTGATGATGATACGAAATTTTACAAGGTCCATCTGATTTATACCTGCTATTGTGCAAGAGGACATATATGCTCTTATAATGCATACATTATTGCATAAAATATATTGTAGTAAGGTTCAATCACATTTAAACAAGCTTACTTTCATCTTTTTTTTTTTTTCCCCCTAACCCAAAGTACCCAATACCTAAGATGCAAAACTTACACTGATAATATCTTGGTGTGAAAATGGCATACTGGTGCTCTATCAATCTGAAGATGATCTTTTGTTTTTATGTTAACACCAGATAATTTTATTCGGCACTGGAGATTGATTTTTTTTCAAAAAATGAAGGGTCAGGTGCAACATCATTCACCCTGCATTACTATCAGAGTCTTCATATGCCAAAGAAATCATCCGACAACAGCAAGAGAAAAATATAAGATACTCTTCCATCATAAACTTAGCCCCCTTAGGCCTTGCATTCAAGGATGCACTGCACATCTGCCTAATGACATTGAATAGGTGGATGTGCAGTGCATCTTTGAATGCAAGGCCTGGGGGGGCTAAGTTTACAATGGAAGAGTTGTGACAAAGGATGGGACTGGAGTGTATTGGTGTTGTGATGAATAGGGGTAGATTTAGATTGTTTAGGCAAGTGGAGAAGATGGGGCATGACATTAGGGTGCAGAAAGTGAGAAGTGTGAACACTGGGGGTGGGGCTGCGAAAGCCAGACTGAAAATGACCTGGGACAAGGTCAAAAAGCATGACCTCAGGGATGAGGGACTGAACAGGGAGGCTGCCAGAAATTGAGCAGCATGGAAAGCTGCCACAAGGTGACCAAGGCCAATGCATACAACCATGTTGGAGCCTTAAAACAAAACAAAAAAAAGGAAGTGTCATCAGACTGAATGGGCTGTGATCAGGTATGGAGAAATACTTTGAGATGGTGTGGACAGGATCAATGTAAGTATGCAGTTAAGGAGCCAAAGAAGATAATATGTAAGAGCATATGTGGTGTGAAAAAAAGAGTAGAAAAGCATTACTGAGATATGAGACAAGCATCAGTGAGTGATGTTTTAAAAATAATGAGGCCTTAAGGAAGTTCAGTCATACCCACCTTCAGTTATAGGATACCCTGGAGGAAGCACATGTTGATGATAATTTCCTGTTGTTACTTAACCCTGGTCCACCTAGCCAAGCAGACCCATCAACTGCAGGTATGCTACTACCCCTGTGTCATGTCACTTGTTCCTTATACAGCTGATATGTCTGCACCATAGTGTGCTATATACGACTGTGTGTTTGTGTGAGCATATTCTACAAGCAAGGCACACATCATCTGTGACTCTACCCAACCTGAATCTAAGCTGGCAACTGAGGAAGACTGGGTGATGTCCTGATCTAAGTCTGGACAGTTAATTCAACCAGTTCTATTTAAGGATACCTCTGATGGGTGAATGTCAGGAGAGGACGCTTGTAATGCTGTAAAGTGTTCTGATCAATGTATTATAGTGTCTTGCGGGTAAAATGAGCCCAGTACAATGGAACCTCACATCTCACAATTAACACAGACACTCAAACCTATGAAGAGATGCAATTTCTTGAGACAGGCGAGGTTTAAAACAATGGTTAATTCTCTAATAAAGACAGTGGGGCAAGGAGATATCAGACTTTTTACATACCTTCACCTATAATTAAGGCAGCAGCTAAACTGACAGAAAAATTAGCAAATATTATAGCAGCTAAAGTGATTGGGGAGGGGGAAAGAAAAAAAGTAAATCTTACAGTAGTTCAACTAACGGAAAAAAAGAGTAAATATTATAGTACAGTAATAATGACACAGAACACATCCTTTAACCCCTTCTTTACTGATCCCCCCCTTGACGTAAGCACTACGTTCACCCGCCATACCAACCCGACAGCTCCCCCTCCTACGGTGTGAAGGGTAGTGTATATTTTATTGCCACGTCCAAACTATTCAGTATTTGTGATTTGTTTGAATACTGATGATCACATAAACCCAACACGATGTTACTCATAAAAAAATATATATATATTATAAAATAACTCGGCTGGAAACAATCAAGTGCAGTGATTGAATATGATGCATGATGTGCAATGATTCCTGGCTGCACATCCACAAAATCCTCTCCCACACTTGGCAGAACATTAGGTCTAGCATCTCCAAATGGATAAGACAGAAGCATGAAGCGTGCAGACACGGTGATGGTGACAGCGACCTTGAACCACTTGCTGCTAAGAGCGTGGCATCGCCAAGCTCGTTACTAATTTCCTCCTCCTCCTTACCCACATCAACCTCGCTATCGTTTTCAGGATCATGGTCAGCATCACTGTCATCTATTGACACATCAGACACTGTTGCATCATTATCATCTGATGCATCTAAATCACTAGTACAGTATCATGAGGAATAAACCCCTTATCACCATCAGAATCTGCCAGAGACACCATGAGAAAAAAATATCCTGGGCACCTCTTCTCGTGGCGAGGGGTGCCATTGTTGTCATATATCTCCGGAAGATATTTTACAATATCAGCAGTAGAAATAAATAAAATAATGACTGGTCTACAAGAGGTTGCATCACAGATAAGTAAGCAAGCCACTGGTGCAAGCGTAACTTGGTCATGATGTATCTTATGACATCACAATTCGTCAGAACTTTATCACAGTCTTTGTTGTTAAAATATAGAGCTGTTGCCATCACAAGATCCTCACAAACAGCCCTACCTGGCTAACCTGAGGCCCATATGCTGCCATTCCTTAGCGGTTGGACCAGTGACCATGGTCACTGTTCTGGTGTCTCACAGGTGTTTACAAGTGACATATGGGGGTACATTAAAACACAGTTCCAATAAGGAAAGGGTTAAATTTGGTGCTTAATGGGATTTGATAAATAAGTTAAGTTACACTAAGACTGAATGCATCTGAGACTGGGAAACATCAACAAATGCTACCACACCACTGTGGTATTTGTATCTTCACATTAATATTTTGCATTTTTGCACCAACCTCATTAGGCATTTTGTTACATTAGGAACTGTAACTTTAAGTATTTTTTTGTGTATCATGTAAAATAAACAACAGTTAAGTTATCCCAAGAACAAAATATACAAGTTTTCTATTAAAACATAATCTTTTAACCTGACTTGCTCTATTGTTTGCACATCCATACCAGGTGAGGCCCCACCAGCAATACTGCTTCCTTAGATGTACACCCATGAGATTTTGAGGGATTAGTCATGAAATATGTGAAGAGGTGGGATTTAATGGTGTCATGAGAAGAATATTCATTAGAGGAGCATAGTGTAAGATGCAAGGTTTCACTGTGGATGTTTCTTCACTGCTAATGTTGGAATGTCCGAGAGTGGGATGCTGTTGTCGAGGCTCCAGTAATGTTTGTGTACAGATTGTTTTTATGTGCCATCTTGTGTTGTGCAGCTCATGTAATGACAGGGGTGATGTACATTAGCACAGGCTGCAGTACAGAATTGTACGCTTCTTTTATCAATTGATTCTCCAACAAGGAATTTTGTTTCAAAGTGTAAGTGAGCTATGGGAGTGATTTTGGTGCTGCCAGAGATGATGCATAAGGCATTGTTCTCTACAGAGATGATGATGATGATGATGATGATGATGATGATGATGATGATGATGAAGTATGTAGTGCTGCTTTGGGTGTCTGCCCTTTCCTCTCTTCCATCCTTTCTCTTCTTTCCTTCATTCTTTCCTTTTTCTTCTGCCTACAGGTGACTTCACACTCCCTCTTCTGTCTTCCTTTCCTTCATTCTTTCCTCTTCTTTCTGCCTATGGGTGACTCTACACTGAATGACAAGCCAAGTGGTTTCCTGTACACCAGGAAACCATTTACCACACTGGGTGGTAACCATATAACCAAATCATGGCACCTGGTGGTTTAGTGGGTAACTAAGGTGCTCCAATCGGATTTAGCCTGTGTAGGTTTATATCCATGGGGTGGTTGGGGTTTACTGCTCACGTAATGCCACTCAGGGATGAGCAAGGCTGGTCTCTCTCATCTTAAATGTCAGGACCAACTTGGCTAGGCCCAAGTTCCTACACTCCTTATGGGGTGACACAGGAATGGATGATGGATGGATGGATATATCATAATGCACCCACAAAAAAACATCATTTCTCATGTACACAGAAAGATGAAGCAACTTGAAAATTTTATAACACACTCACATGGAAAACATGAATACCAATATAGAAAATACTGTATAAAATATATATTATACTGTTCTATATAAATCAGTCTGTACAAAATAAACATTACCTGGAAATTCAGTTACCAAAAAACACGTACAAGTACTTAAAACTATTGTCTACTGTGGTCTTACCATCCTGCACCCTAACAAGAAGTATGTGCCCTTACTGTCTAAAGAAAGAGGAAAAAGCACCTTGGGCAACAATATAATCATCAGCTACACAATAAAATCACTGCATGTCACAGCCATTCACAGCCACAACAGCAGTGGTGCCATTATATCACAATGAAGGATGTACAGCATTCTGCTCCATGCAGTGTACCATACAAGTCATAAAGCATCAATATGCTCGTAACAGTGCACCATACTATGTTATGTAATGAAAGGAATAATCTTAAAAATTTAAATTGAAAGACATGTAACATATAAATTACCTATAACAGCATAAAGACATTAAAAAGTCACAACAATATGAAATTAGAATCTAATTCATTATTTCCTGTTAAACTCCAGTAAAATTTCCAGCCTGGTTGGAATGCACTGTTCTCAGATACATCAGAATTAACTCATTACCTGTACAAATACCCAATCAATCATTAAGGGAATGAAAGATCACTACTTGAGCAAATGCACGAGTAAGCAACCGAATGATTCGCCCTGAGGCATGTGTTCAAACACAACATTATTACAGTGTACTGGCAACTTATGTTAATCACAGGGGTTTGATTAAGGCATTCACTTCACAGTTAACCTCATCTTCATATCAGTGCATACAGTTGTTGTTACCACTAGCTGAGCAGATCCATCACCCGAGGGTAGACTAAGCAACTGTTTCTGTGGGGTCATCCTATGAGTACAGTACAATACATTCATCATGTAGGAGTCTGGCACCCAGTAGTGGTAAACAGTGCCTCACCTTGCTCGGACCAGGGCACTTCCCACAGAGAGGTGCAGGAAAATAGGAAGTCTGGCTCCTGAGTGGAGCTGCATGCAGCTCTTCCACCCAGGGTGTACAGCATCACCACATATTGGCTTCTCATCATCACATACAGAACATACAGTACAGTACAGTATTGCATAGCTACTTGATCAATCTGAAAAACCTTTGGAGTTACCATTAAAATACTCTCTCCATTATTGTACTCTTATATGGATAATAAGGCCACTTGTGAACAGAAATTAAGACATCATCTGAGTCAAATGCTATTATTCAATTACAATAACTATATCTGATAACTGCAATTCTCAAAACAAATTATGACAATCCACACTAATAACATATCACTTATAGTGCAACTTCTTTCTGTAAGTCCTCTTCTAAATCATTCTCCAGCACTTGCCGATACATTTCCTTTATGGCAGCGGCAATGGCAGCAGCAGTATCCTTGGCTGAAGACTTGGAGAGTGGTGGGATGTGAATAAAGGCTGAGCATGTACGATCTTCACTCAGGGAGAGGTAGTAAACAAAGTCACACAAGAACCTGAAACCATCCCAAGTGCAAAATAATGGCACAAAAACTACCATACATGATATATCTCTGTCATTAATACAAACAGTGAGTTTAACCTGCAAAACATGAAAATGCAGTACAGGTGGCCCTCAACATTCGCAGATTCTGCTTTCGCGGCCCCCACACAAGCGCAGATTGTCCCTCTGTAGAGCAGAGATTTCATTTGCAGCCGAAAAGTGTCGCCACGCGGATGCTCACGGGTCATTTCGCGCCAAAACAGGCCCACACCAAACCACCGTGCTTCTGTCTCCCTCTCAATCTGTGTCCTCCCACTGTCGTGGCAGTTTCACTGCCTATACGTTGCTTCACCAAACCTCCCCTGATCTTGAAACTGTGCCCAATAATTGTGTTCTGACGGCATATCATCCTCTCCACCTGCCTCTGAGAATGAACTCAACAATCCACCACCATTCAGCAATGACACTGACAGTGGAGATGAGGTGGAGTCTATGGTCATGTAGACTCCTTATGCCATGCAGTTACACTCCACATCATCTCATCCAGTCATTCGTCATCGGTAACTGCACGGCTAATCATCATCAATGTCATCGATGTCACGTTCATCATCATCATCATCATCACAAGTCGTCAAAGTTTGTCCGCCAAAACTTCAGCGAAAGTGGTGAGTTAACTCTGAATTTAATGGGTATGGTTGTTAAGAAGTTGGGGTGAAAATGTAGCTTTTGACTTGCCCCCACTCACGTGGATGTGCGCGAGATGCACTCATTCGCGGGAGTCTGTACAGCCATACCCAATCAAAACTTATTTCTTATTAAACTTTTTTATACAGTTGGTCTGTTACTATTTGTGATATTTTATGCTGCTTTCAGGTCCCACATACGGTTTATTAGGTACAGTATGTGCACATTTGCTCACACGAAGTGATTTGCGGCTGTAGAGGCATTTGGGGGGGGGGCACCAAACATTCGCAGATTTTCCACTTTCACAGGGGTCTGTGTCCCCTAACCCCCGCAAATGTTGAAGGCCACCTGTACAACCACAGTACTGTATAGTGCTGACAGCAAAAATGACAATTGTTGTATAACACTGCACTATATTCAAATGATAGGCACCTGACCTGGAGGTCATGCAGGGTGCTAGGGTATCTGCAGTCGAGCGCTAGGGTCAGAGAATGCCATACCTTACTGATAATGGTTCGAATCCTAGAGACAATTGACTGTTTTTTTTTCATGTAAAATACTGCCTGAAGGTAGGTTTGTCTCCTTCCCTTAAATGTTTTGGGATGATGATAAATAAGTTTGGGCCCCTTAACTCTAAACAGGGCAATTCAGTATTACTGGTAGTAGTTACATTTAAAAGATGCTTCAACAAACGCATTCATTGACCACATAACCTGCACTGCAGCATGGGACCAACAATAATGATACAGTAATAATAATATCATCACCATCTAATCCTGCATCGTGCCATGAGGATCGTAGGAGCCCAGGGCCATGCAAGTTGGCCCTGATGTGTAAGATGAGAGTTACCAGTCTCTCTCTTCCCTGAATGCCATTACGTGAGCAATAAGCCTCAATCGCCCCCTGGGTATAAACCTAAACAGGCTCATTCTGGTTGCAAAACCTTAAATACCCACTAAACCACCAAGCACCATAGTTTGGTTATATGGTTACCACCCAGCACAGTAAATGGTTTCTTGGTGTACAGGAAACCACTTGGCTTGTCACTCAGTGTAGAGTCAACCACAGACAGGAGGAGGAGGAAAGAAAGAAGGAAAGTAAGACAGATGAAGAAAGAAGGAAGGAAAGGAGGAAGGGACAGTCACCCGAGAGCAGCACTACATCGAGTGAATGGATGGTGAGCGGCCCCACCTACCACCATAACAGTAATAATAATAATAACTGGTGGCAGGTGGGGGCGCTCACCATCCAATCACTCCATGTATTGCCACTTTGGGTGTCTGCCCTTTTCTTTCTTCCTTCCTTCCTCGTCTATCTTTCTTTCCTTCATTCTTTCCTCTTCCTTCTGCCTATGGGTGACTTTACACTCCCTCTTATGTTTTTCTTTTCTTCATTTCCCTCTTCCTTCTGCCTATGGGTGACTCTACACTTAGTGACGAGTCAAATGGTTTCCTATACACTAGGAAACCATTTTCTGCACTGGGTGGTGACCATATAACCAAATTATGGTACCTGGTCGTTTAGTGGGTAATTTAGGCACTCCAATTGGATTAAGCCTGTATAGGTTTATATCCAGGGGATGGTTGGGGTTTGTTGATCATATTGTGCCACTCAGGGATGAATGAGGTTGGACACTCTCAACTTAAATGGCGGGACCAACTTGCCTAGCCCCAGGTTTCTATGCTCCTCATGGGGCAACATAGGACTGGATGATGGATGGATGGATAATAATAATAAAAATAATAATAATAATAATCAGATGATGAATGAATGAATAAATAACAATAATAATAATCTATCTATCTATCTATTGCCATACGCCATAATCCCGTAAAGGGTGGCCATTTGACTTTGAGTTATTTATTTTACGGGGAAAGGCACTAACCCTCCACCAACCCACTCGTTGACATGTAGGGAGCACGTATGGTTTGGTTATATGGTTACCACCCAGCATTGTAAATGGTTTCTTGGCTTACAGGAAACATAATAATAATAATCAGATGATGAATGAATGAATAAATAACAATAATAATAATCTATCTATCTATCTATTGCCAGATGCCATAATCCCATTGAGGGTGGCCATTTGACTTTGAGTTATTTATTTTACGGGGAAAGGCACTAACTCTCCATCAACCCACTTGTTGACATGTAGGGAGCACGTATGGTTTGGTTATACAGTAGGCGCGGAAAGTATTGACATTTTTTTGCCGACATCATTCTTCTTCGCGTTAAGTGAAGTAGGGTCAATACTACCCTCCCCTGTGATGCGAAATGAGCTGACGCTTTTTCAACGGGAGCTGGCAACCCTGCTTGATAGGTCTGGCACCACAGGAGCAGGCTCAGTAATGTTTGGGCAGCCACAGGAGGAGGATTGTCTCTTTGTGTGATGCACCACGAGGGCATATTTTGACTCAAATAACACAGTTATCTGGTTACCTACCACATTCTCATCATGCCTAAAGTAACCACAAGCAAAAACAAACGTGTGGAAGTGATTACTTTATACAAAGATGGCCACAAACTCCCATTTATTGCAAATCAGATGGTGTTAGACTGAGGACAGTGCAGAGACTGCTGAAGCGGTTCAAGGACAGTGGGGAGGCCATTCCTCCCACTCCACTTCCCAAGCCTGGGAGACCTCGTAAGACAACGTTCAGGACCCGTCAGCTGATCTCAAGGCAAGTTAGCAAGGATCCAAGGCTAACAGCACGGGATTTAAAAGAAAAGAACCCACAGTTGCTGGCAGATGTGTCTGTCAGAAGTGTGCAGCATCTGTTGCATCACGGTCAGGGCTACAGGAGTTTTTGTGCTCGTATAAAACCACTGCTAACTGCACTTCAGAAGAAAAAGAGAATAAATTTTTGTAAGAAATATCTTGCCTGGAGTGAGGAGCAATGGAAAACTGTGCTTTGGAGTGATGAGTCAACATTTACTGTCACTGGTACCCCTTCATCACGAGTGTACCACAAACCAGGCAGTGACCCCCTGGATCCTAAGTACACTTCCAAGTTTGTTAAATACCCAGCCTCACTCATGGCTTGGGGCTGCTTTACATATTATGGTGTTGGTAGGTTGGTAATTCTACCTGCAAATGAAAAAGTGAACCAGAACAATTATTTGAAGCTCTTATGTGATGTTTTAAGTGACTCTTTTGATAAAACCAAGGCAAGAGTATTTATGCAAGATTCTGCCCCTGCACATGTTGCAAAGTCAGTGAAACAGTGGCTAACAGACTGTGAGGTTCCCTTTATTCGAGACTGGCCCGGAAACAGCCCAGATATCAATCCCATTGAGAATTTATGGGCGCACATGAAGCGGCAGCTACGTAGTATGGACACATCATCTTTGCCTAAACTTGAGGCTGCAGCTATGGAGCTGTTTTAGTCTGTCTGTTCTGCAAAACTACGCCATCAGTCTCCCCAGACGCCTTAAGAAGATAAATAAAGGTGAAGGGGAATGCCAGTAAATACTAAATTCAATGGTGAGTGTTAATTTATTTGTTTCTCCTTGCTAACCACAAGAATGTTTTCTTTTTTAAGATGGCGTCAACACTTTCCGCGCCTACTGTATGGTTACCACCCAGCATTGTAAATGGTTTCTTGGCTTACAGGAAACCATTTGGCTTGTCACTCAATGTAAAGCCACCTGTAAAGGAAAGAAAAGCAGTAAGAAGTGACAGGAAAGATGGGAGAAATAGGAAGAGAGGAGGGTAGGCACAGAAAAAGAATGATAAAGGTGGAAGAAGTAGGCAGCACTACATCAAGTGAGTGGATGATGGTCACCACCATATACCACACAATAATAATAATAATAGTAATAATAACTAACAACAATGATGATAACCAATGATGATGATGATGATGATAATAATAATAATTATTATAATAATACATAAACTGGTCTTTTATTTCTCAAAAGCACCCATTCTTCCTAAAGAATTACTGGTGACCAGCACTTGACACACATTTACACTTTCAAAATTTAAAAAATTTTGATATCATTTGTATACAATACAAACTACATCAACAAAAATGGCAGCAATTGAAACCTACAAAGTTGTACGCTGATGAACTGCTGCTGATTGCAAAGAACGAATGGGATGCCCTACATAAGTGAAGTGTACCAGTGGAGTGGAAGGGGGCTGTGAATAAGTCTGTATAAAAGTAATGGTGATCAAAAGGGAAGCAAAAATTATCACACTATACATCTGCTGAGGGTTAAGATGAACAAAAGGACAACAAAGAAAATATGGAAGATATCAGAACATCTGGTGAATGACAATCTATCTATCTATATCCTGTAAGAGGTGGCCGTCTGACTTTGAGTTAGTTGTTTTATGGGAAGGGTCACTAATCCTCCGCCAACCACTTGTTGACACGTAGGGAACACATATGGGTTAGTTATATGATTACCAACGAGCGTTGTAAATGGTTTCCTGGCTTACAGGAAATCATTAGCATTGTCACTCAATATAAAGCCACCTGAAAAGGAAAGAAGAGTACTAAAAAGTGACAAGAAAGTTGGGAAAAATGAGAAGAGAGGATGGCGGACACAGAAAAAACTAAAGGCCTCCCCCACGGGGGGAATCACACCAGTCGCGAGCCAATATCTAGTGTGGCTCGGAATATGACCTTGACCTTGACCTATTTTCACCAATTTCGAACTCATACAAGATTTTCATCCCTACTGCACACCTGCAAAATTTTGTGGTGATATCTTGGCAGCTGCAAAGTTATCATGCTAACACACACACACACACACACACACACACAAACTGAAACTAATACCAGCTTCGCTATCGCGGCTGCTAAAAAAAAATGATTAAGGTGAAGGATGACGAAGGCAGTACAACATCAAGTGAATGGATAATGGTCGCCACCACCTACCACAAACAAACAGGGTGATTTTAGGAGGGGAAGCAAAAGAGATGGTGGAGACAGAACATGAGAAGGAAAGAGAGTATAGTTTTTAGGGCATCTTGGTGGTGATGGAGAGGACAGCCATTACGTGGCTGCACTGACAATAACTAGGCAGCAAAGACGCCCAGTCATATAATCATCATGCAAAGGACAACTTCAGCCTGAAGTCCACCAAGTTAATGTCCAACAACAATAATCATCTACTCTAGACAATGCCTATGAAAAAGTGAATATGGAAGAATGAATGCTATAAAAAATTATTTATTGCAGTGAACCTTGTACTGTATAATAACAAATGGATTTCAAGGTGACAGGTTCAGTATTTCCATATATAACATAAAAATTCCTTCTTTTACTATCCCTCACTATCTTCAATCATTTTTGGATGATACAGTTGAAGGTAATAACAAGTGCGAAATGAGGGTACATGCTTGGTAATCAGTCACATAGTCATCGCTCTTATGCAGGAAAATCAGCCACAATTAAGCAATGTCCAGGCTTAAGACTCACACTGTTACCAACCTTCTTACATAATTATGAGGAAACTGGTACTAATAGGGTGTAACCACCACCACAGAGGCCATTTTCTGTTCTTTCCAGTAAACTCTTCCTTCACCATTGCCCCACCACAAGGTACCATTTGCCTAGGGTAAAGCAACTCTCTTATAGGTGAAAATAAGGTAAGGAGTAACATAGCTCCAAAGTGTAGTGACCAAGGCTAGCTTTGGTGGCAGTGGGTTCAAGGATGCAAATATGTTTATTACTGCTAGTAATTACATGATGGATATCAAGGTGAAGCCGGGTTATGGTCCATATGATCCTGTGCCCATTAAGCTGCAGAAGGGCAGGATGAGGAGTATGACCCTTCAGTCTTCTCTCTACCTAACATCCCACTGCCTCCCAAGTACCCCAGTGGAGTCACACTTGCAGCAGAGAAGCTTAAGCTTAAGGATTTGATGGACCTCTGCATATAAATCTCACATTAATTCCACAGCATCTTTGAGGATATCTAAAGGAGTCAGAGCAGAGAGGGGTATTGGCCAGGAGACAGAGAAGTCTGACCCTGACAACAACTTCCTCTAGTATTAACCACCAACCTCCCATCAATCCACTCAAGCATTACTGGCCCTGAAGGACTTCGTTTTCGTTTTTGAAGGCTCCAACATGCTTGCATGCAATGGCCTTGGTCACCTAATGGCGGCTATCCACGCTGCTTAATCTTTGGCAGCCTCCCTGTTCAGTCCCTTAACCCTGAGGTCACACTTAATGACCTTGTCCCATGTCTTTCTCAGTCTACCCCTCACAACCCCTCCCCCAATATTAACCCTTCTCACCCTCTGCACCCAATTATCATCCTCCATCCTCTCCACATGTTCAAACCACCTCAGCCTACCTCTCCTCATCACAACACCAATACACTCCAGTCCCATCCTACCTCTCAACTCTTCCATCATAAACCCAGCCCCCCCAGGCCTTGGACGCAGGGACGCACTGCACATCTACCTAATCATTGTCATTTCTGTATGTTTAAGCCTGCGAATATCCTCTTCCTTTACTACCCAGGTCTCACTATCATACAGCATCACACTCCTAACACATGCTGCATACAAAGACCCCTTAGCACATAAGGAGAGTCCTCTCAATGTCAGGAAAAGCAACAGCTCCCTGAACTTCTTCCAACCACTTCTCACCCTAGCAACCGAGCTAGGTCCAGCCCCACCTCTGGCACATAATATGTCTCCCAAATAACAAAACTCTTCCACACACTCAAGAGACTCACCAGCAAGTTCAATCCTTTCACGCCTAACAATCTCCACCTGCTCTCCCCGACACGCCGCACACATAAAATCAGCATTATCTCTCAGTCTACCTCTAATACCACTACGTCTCTTGCGCACCCATTTATCACAAACACTGCACAAGATGGAATTACTTCCCACACCTTTGTGGCAAATTGCACATGGCCACTCTCCCTCTCCTCTGATTGTACCACCACCAACCCTAGATGTCAGTGCATATTCCTGTTAGTGTGTGTGCGTGAGCACACACCTTTTGCGTCACGAGTGGTGACGTCACCAGAAGGGCCCTGCGGTGTGGAGCAGGGGGCCCGGGGAGTTTCGCGGTGTGAGGCCAGTGAGTGTGGTTTGCCTTTTCTGATATAGGTAGCAAAGCGTTGTTACGAAAATAATGGCGTAGTGTTCGACTAAGTGGCCTCCAAAACTTGAAAATTATTCTGCTTATGAGAGTTGGAAGAAGGACATCGACATCTGGTGCGAACTGACGGACTTACCAAAAAAGAAGCAAGCCTTAGCTATTCACCGGCCATTGTCTGGAAGAGCGAGGGTGGCGTCTTCAGAAATTGATGCGGCTGATTTGAAACAAGACAATGGTGTTCTGACCTTGCTGAAAAAACTAGACAGTTTATTTCTCGTGGACAAAGGACGTCGGCAGTTTGCAGCTTTTCATGAATTGTACAACTTCAGAAGAGCCGGTGATATGAACATTCGTAAGTTCGTGGCAGAATTTGAGCATGTTTATTTCAAATTTACAAAGCAGGACATGGCACTGCCAAAATCTGTGATGGCTTTTATGCTCTTAGCTACATGCAAACTTTCAGACAGTGTGCAACAATTAGTGATGTCCGCGATAACTGAGGTGACATACGAAAACGTGAAATCTACCCTGAATCGTATTTTTGCTGGTGAAATTGGCAGGCAGAACGATGCATCGGTGTCTGCCAGGAAGGTGAAGGGCAAACCAGTATTTTGGCGTGACGAAGTTGGGGGTGAGGAAACGTTTTATGTTAGGAGTACTCGACGAGGACGGAGAGTGTTGCGTGGTGGTGCAGTACGTGATCGAGGTCGTGGTGGAGGCCGATAATCAACCGTATCTATTCCCCAACGCTCATCCACTGGCAGAAGGCAGAACCCACTTGGGTCTGACGGAAAGGTATCAAGGTGTTTCGTATGTGATTCTAGATTTCAATGGGCACGTGACTGTTCGGATGTATACGAAAACGACGGCAGTCGAGAAGAAAATTCTGAAACAGTGCATCTGTCGTTATTTATGGGCTATGCAGATGATGCCGCTAGTAGAGGTAAGTTACAGACTCTAGTAGAAGAATCTAAGGGATGTGCTGTTCTAGACACAGGGTGTTCTACACCTGTATGTGGAGTTGAATGGATCAATTGCTATCTAAGTGAGCTCACTGATTACGAACGTGAGGCTACAAGAGAAGAAACGTCATCCTCAACGTTTACTTTTGCTGATGGTGTCACAGTTTCTTCCCTCAAACGTGTTACTCTGCCCTGCTACATTGGAAATATGCGTGCAACCATCGTGACTGATGTTGTGAACTGCAATATTCTCTTGCTGTTGAGTAAACGTTCCATGAAAAAAGCAAAAATGCTGATTAACTTTGGAAGTGACCAGGTCAAAATTTGTGGAACTATCATTAATTTGAAGTCCTTATCTTCAGGCCATTACTTGCTTCCAATTTCTTTATGACTAGGTCGTGAATTTTGTGAAACAATCACGCTGGCATCTCTTGGGGGTGATGTGGAAAAAACAGGTTTGAAGCTTCACAGGCAATTTGGACACCCAACATCGGCGAAATTAATTAAACCGATCACAGATGCGGGGATTAAAAGTTCAGAACTGGAGCGGGCTATCAAGGCTGTATCTGATGCTTGTAAAGTCTGTTGCAGATTTAAGAAAGCCAAGCCCCGACCAGTAATCAGTTTGCCCATGGCGTCTAAGTTTAACGAAGCCACAGCCATGGATTTGAAAGCTTGGAGAAGGCATTATTTCTTAGTCCTTGTTGATTTGGCGACCAGGTATTGTAATGCGATAGTAATCGCGGATAAGTGTGCGCCCACCATTATCAAAGGAATATTTCGGAGCTGGATTGTTGTGTTTGGTGCACCTGGAAAAATTCTTACAGACAATGGCTGTGAATTCAACAATGCAGAAATGCAAGCATTGGGAGAGGCCTTCAATATCAAGATCATGACAACGTCTGCAGAGAGTCCATGGAGCAACGGAGTCTGTGAGCGTCAAAATGCAGTCACTGGTGACGTTGTTAGGAAGATAATGGCTGATAGCCAGTGTGAATTGGATGTGGCCTTGGCATGGGCAGTATCGGCAAGAAATGCTCTCACCAACTACACAGGCTCCTAACCAACTTGTTTTTGGTCAAAACCCTGGCCTGCCTAATGTGTACACAAATGATCCTCCAGCCTTGGAACCTTCATCACCATCGAAAATTGTGAGAGACAACTTGAATGCTCTTCATTTACCAAGACAAGTGTTTATAAAGACTGAATCAGATGAATGTTTGGCTAGGGCTCTGCGGCACAACGTACGTTCGAGTGACTTAAACGACATCCGAAATGGAGATGAAGTCTTCTACAAAAGAAATGACAGTCATGAGTGGCACAGTCCTGGAATTGTAATAGGCAGAGATGGGAAACAAATTCTGGTGAGACACGGCGGTGTCTATGTGCGAGTGCACGTGTGTCGTCTAGCGCGTGCGCCAGAGCAAGATACTACAGTTGAAGGTGGTGTCAGCAGTGATGAGAAGAACAATGTTGTCCAGGAGAAGCCTAATGATGATTCTTCGCAAGTGTTGAATGACTATCCACCAGATGACGAGTCGGAAGATGGTGTGGTTCCGATTGATGAGCCTCCCACAGTTTCTATTCCGGTTAATCAGCCTCCCAAAGTTTCTGTTGGTCAACATATAAAGGGAATACATTCAGAAAGTGGAAAGTTGGTGTCTGGAAGGATTATGAGTCGGGCAGGTAAAGCCACTGGAAAGTACAAACACTGCTACAATTTGAAGAGGGACTCTGACGGCAGCATTGATTGGATAGATTTGCAGAAGGATTTTAGCAAATGGGAAGTGGTTGATGATGTAGAAATGCTTGTTCTTTTCAACTCTGACGCCGTATTATGGCTAAGGAAAATGAAATTACAAACTGGCAGAATAATGATGTGTATGAGGAAGTAGATGATGTTGGGCAAGGTGCCATAAAGGTTCAATGGGTTGTGACAGAAAAACTGAAAAATGGAAAGCCTATCGTTAAAGCCCGCTTAGTCACCAGAGGATTTGAGGAAGACACAGTGGATCTCCGAAAAGACTCGCCTACTTGTTCAAAAGAAGCAGTGCGTTTGGCACTTTCTTTGGCCTCCACCAACCAGTGGGATTGCCACATTATGGACGTGAAAGCTGCCTACTTGCAAGGTAACGACATTGAGAGAGTTGTTCATTTACATCCTCCGCCTGAATATGCAAATGGTAAGTTATGGAGACTAAAGAAAACTGTTTACGGCCTTTGTGATGCTGCTAGGCATTGGTATCTGCGAGTAAAGATCAATTGTTGAGTCTCGGAGCTAAAGTGTCATCACTGGATTCAGCGGTGTTCTCTTGGAGCAACAGTGGCAAAGTCGAAGGCATTATATGCATCTATGTCGACGACTTCCTTTGGGCTGGTACACATGAGTTCGAACAGTAAGTGATAAACCGATTGAGTCAAATATTCCTCATCGGCAGTTCAGAATCAAAAGCCTTCAAATACGTTGGTCTCAATGTCATCTCCAACATCGATGGCAGCATAACGCTCGACCAATTCCAGTATGCTTCATCTTTGAAACCAGTCACGCTGAGTAGACATCGTGCAGCAGTAAAATCAGGAGAGCTGTCCGAGTCTGAGAAAACGGAGTACCAAGCATTAATTGGGCAACTCAACTGGATTGCCACACACACTCGGCCAGATATTGCCTTTGATGTGTGTGAGTTGAGTGTGACTAGCAATCGAGCTACCGTAGCAGATTTGCTTCTTTTTTTTTTTTTTTTATGCAAGGAAGAAGGAACCAAGGGCCATGGGCCCGCATACTGTTCCTTCCAAGAAAAAGTAAAAACAATACAAAAGAGAGCCAAATTCAAGATCCATTCATTTCGAGACACCCATTAGCAGATTTGCTTAGACTCAATAAGGTGATCTCAAGGGTGAAGACTGACAACATGAGACTATACATTCCAAGAATGGGGCCGATCAAGGATTGTCATATAGAGTGCTTTTCGGATGCCTCATTTGCCAACCTTGTAGGCAATGGGTCTCAGGGAAGTTTTGTGATCTTCCTACGAGATGCTAGTGAGGCAAGATGTCCTATATTCTGGCAAACAAGAAAAATCAGGAGGGTCATCACATCTACCTCATCTGCTGAGGCGTTGGCACTGCTTGAATGTGCTGAGACTGCTGTATATCTCACCAACATATTGCGTGAGGTTTCTGGATGTGGAAAGATCAAAATAAAGTGTTTCGTCGACAACAAAAGTCTGGTGGACGCCCTTTACTCCTGTAGGAGCATAGAAGACAGGAGATTCGCATTGATATTGCTGTATTACAAGACATGTTGGAGCGAGGGGAGATTGATGAAGTATCTTGGGTGGATACATCACAACAACTTTCTAATTGTCTCACCAAGAAAGGTGCCTCGACCGAGCAGATGCATGCAGCAGTCAGCTGAGACTAGAAAGTTTATAATACTTCAAGGGACATCACATATCTGTATGTGGCCACAGACTGGGTCTTGATAGTAATTAAACAAAAGTCTATGTATTGGATACATAGTGTGTATCAGACGCTAATAGACCATCCAGCTTCGTCCTTGAAATCTTTTGTCAAATTAAGAAGAGAGGATGAGAGTGTTAGTGCATATTGCTGTTAGTGTGTGTGCGTGCGCACACACCTTTTGCGTCACGAGTGGTGATGTCACCTGAAGGGTCGGGCGGTGTGGAGCCGGGGGCCCAGGGAGTTTCGCGGTGTGAGGCCAGTGAGTGTGGTTTGCCGTTTCTGATACTAGATATCATCACTTTCGTTTTATCTGTATTCACCCTTAAGCCCTTGTGCCCCATACCATCTCTCCACTTCCTAAATCTTTCCTCCGCCTCCTTTTCATTCTCTGAAATCAACACCAAATTATCAGCATACAACATCCCCCACAGGAGTCCATCTCTGTCAAATCAGAGGGCTTCAAGTACCATAATAAACAACAAGGGACTCAAAACTGACTGGTAGGGATCTTTATTTTAATATTAATTCGTGTTCTAACCTTCACCTCATTATGGGTCACCTATTCAATTTCTAAATCTACCTCACTGGAAAAATCTGACTTTTGACAAAAAAATTTAAAATAAGCCATCCACTCACTCAATGTAGTGCTGCTCTCGGGTGTCTGCCCTTTCCTCTCCTCCTTCCTTCCTTCCTCTTCTGTCTTTCTTTACTTCATTCTTGCCTCGTCCTTCTGCCTAAGGGTGAGTTTACACTCCCTCTTCCAGCTTCTCTCCTCCATTCTTTCCTCTTCCTTCTGCCTATAGGTGACTCTACACTGAGCGACAAGCCAACTGGTACACCAGGAAACCATTTACTATGCTGGGTGGTAACCATATAACCAAATTATGGCACCTGGTGGTTTAGTACGTAACTATGGCGCTCCAGTCGGATTGAGCCGGTGAAGGTTTATATCCGAGAAATGGTTGGGGTTTATTGTTCACGTTATGCCACTCAGGGATGAAAGAGGCTCGTCACTCATCTTAAATGTCAGGACCAACTTGCCTGGCCACAGGCTCCTACGCTCCTCATGGGGCAACGTAGAATTGGCTGATGGATGGATGGATAAAAATAAGTACTATACAGTAGAGCTCAAAACATGATCCAAGCTTTAAAGGCTTCCATCCTTTGTACTAACAATGTTTTAGGACACATAGTTCTTCCAATATGTAACATTTTAATGAAGATTAGGTAGGTCGGTATGTTGAATAACTGACTATAAAATATTACAACATAATGTTGTGGTGTGGTAGGTGGAGACGCTCACCATCCACTCACTCGATATAGTGCTGCTATCAGGTGACTATCCTTTTCTCTCGTCCTTCCTTACTCTTCTGTCTTTCTTTCCTTCATTCTTTCTTCCTTCTGTCTACGGGGGACTCTACACCGAGTGACAAGACAAATGGCTTCCTGTACATGAAGAAACCATTTACTACCCTGGGTGGTAACCATATACAGTAACCAAATTATGGCACCAAGTGGTTTAGTGGATAATCAACCCCTTAACCGCAAGGTTGACGGACGCGGTTCCTGCCCATACCACGGGGGTACTGCGCGCTCCGACTCACTTTTTAAAAATATTTGCCAAAAATCAGGTTTTTGTCCTAGAGTATAATAATTACATGTGCATATGGCACATACCTTCAGCTTTCTCATGAGATGTTTTTTTTAGCACTCATCGACTACTGTATGACTTGTGGAGACTTCTGAAATTGGGTAAAGAAGTCTCCAATGTACATTTCCCGACAGCCCGTAATATGAATACCAATGCCTAATATTATCACTAGAAACACTAATCAGTTATTTCCCAGGAGGTCTGATCCATTGCCACCGACCGTCACAAGAGTGACGCCTCGCGGTTAAGTAGTTAAGGAGATCCAAGATTCAGCCCGGGCAGGTTTATATCCAAGGGATGGTTGGAGTTTACTGCTCACATAATGCCACTTGGGGATGAGTGAGACTGGTCACTCTCATCTTAAATGTCAGGACCAACCTGCCTAACCCCAGGCTCCTGCACTCCTCCTAGGGCAACACAGGATTAAATGATAATGATGATGATGACAATGTATGTCATTGGAAAACACCCCACTAGATGGTTCTATTGATATAAATCATAATGGATATGTATCAGAACCAGGAGAAATGTTTTACCTACTTTAACCTTAAATTGTGCAAAACTGAGATCTGGTGGTTACATCCCTCTAATACGTGGTGCCTCATATCCGTGATACAATTTTTCCCAACAACTACTAGCCACTGCTAAGAATTACAGCAATCTGCTTATTTTAGCACTTGGTTTAGTGGGTCAAGGCACTCCAACTAGATGTGGCCCATAAAGGATAAAGTCTAGGATGGTATTTGCTCAGGGTGAGTGACTGGTCAAACTCGCCTTAATATGTCTGATGTGAGAATCTTAGCTTCATGGCCCTACACTCTTGGTGGAGCAAAGAAGGACTAACTGATGCATGGAAGAATCCATGATTAAGCTTTCACTTCACAGAACACTTCTATTGTACCCTGGCCAAACCCAATATGACAGTTCCTTGGGTGGAATTATGACAATGTAATCATTTGGTCTGATTTTGAGGTCCACAACTTGCAATTAATAAATTTTCTTGCCATTAATAAAGTTTCAAGTCCTGAGGCAGACAGAAAGCCATTCACAGTAAATGTTAGTATGCTAACAAAGAAATTAACTGAAAGGTCTAACCTTCCTGGGTCTGTGGACTTTGCACAGGGAAGTTTGAGATGAGTCATCTTGTTGAGACAGCTGGAGATGAGATCCATACGAAGGATAGACTGCAACATCTGGTCTCCTTCTGTAAGGTTGTAAGTGCATTAAAGAGGTAAAGAAGCAGGAAAGCAGCAAATACAAAAATGCACACACAGTACAGTCACAGAGATTATTATACAATGGCAAAACAAAATTATTTTTGGCTAAAATTTCTTCTTATCCAAATACCCCATTTTTGGAATGTGTTTATACCCAGATAGCGAAAGCCCCCCCTCCTTTTTTTTTTTACCACGTCACAAGGGTGTGGGAAGTAATTCCATCTTGTGCAGTGTTTGTGACAGGTGGATGCATACGAGATGTACAGTAGTGGTATTAGAGGTAGACTGCGAGATAATGCTGATTTCAAGTGTGTGGTGTGTCAGGGAGAGCAAGTGGAGGACTGATCTTGCTGGTGAGTCTCTTGAGTGTGTGGAAGTGTTTTGTTACTTGGGAGACATGTTAGGTGCTGGAGGTGGCTCTGGTGCTAGCTCTGTGGCTACAGTGAGGAGTGGTTAGAAGAAGTTTGGGGAGCTGTTGATTCTTCTAACACTGAAAGGACTCACCCTCCATGCTAAGGGATCTCTCTATGCTGCATGTGTTAGGAGTGTGATGCTGTATGCTAGTGAGACCTGGGCAGTAATGGATGAGGATATTCTTAGGCTAAAACGTACAGAAATGAAAATGAGAACGTGGATGTGCAATACGTCCTTGAATGTGAGGCTTGGGGGTCTAGGCTTAAGATAAGATGGAAGATGCTCCTCTTCAGATACCCCTATAACCTCCAGGAGGAGGAGCAAGTACAGTACTGTACAGAAGTATCAAATAGATGTCAAACCACTGGAGAGTATGGTAAAGTGCTGGAGCAAAGCACACTGCACGTGAAAATCCTTTGAGAGCTCTTGATGTGAGGTACAATATAGGGCTTTGCTACAGTGAACGACCACATACGGCTTTGCTACAGTGAACCACCACATGGGGCTTCAACACACTGAACCACCACATGGAGCTTTGCTATAGTGAACCACCACATGGAGCTTTGCTATAGTGAACCACCACATGGAGCTTTGCTATAGTGAACCACCACAAGAAGCTTTGCTATAGTGAACCACCACATGGAGCTTTGCTACAGTGAACCACCAGGGGCTTTGCTACAATGAATCACCACATGAGGCTCTGCTACAGAGAGCCACCTTCTTAAGCTTGACTAAATGGCTGGACTACTCCAAGAGATGCTCTTCCATCTCAAAATGGGTATCAGACTATACAATAACCTGGTCTGAATAAGTTATAGCAGGTAAGTTTATTGCTCATGTTATGCCACTCAGGGTGAGTGAGGCTAGTCACTCTCAACTTAAATGAAAGGAGCAACTTGCCTAGCCCCAGGCTCCTACGCTCCTCATGGGGCAACATATGATTGGATGATGGATGGATCATTTAGCCACTCAAGAGATGGGAACCACAAGAGCCAAGTATGTGAAAGATGCAACCTGATTATAAATGTTCAAAATGGAATGCTAAGCAGTACCAATCTGCTTACCTGGTATATTTTACCTATGACATAAATGCTTGAATAATGACTTACCTGGACAGCAACATCCATTTGGTGGTATCAGCCCACAATTATCAGGTCTGCTATATTCATGGTTGTGAGCCAGTTGCTCCAGAGTTAGGGTTTCTGCCATTCCAGACACACCCACATGCACCACCAGCTGCAATGACACACACATACAATGTGCACTACATCAAATAAATTATAGCCACATTGCTGCTCTCGGGTGTCTGCCCTTTCATCTCCTCCATCCTTCTTTTCTTCTATCCTCTTCTGTCTTTCTTTCCTTCATTCTTTCTTCGTCGTTCTGCCTACGGGTAACTTTACACTCCCTCTTCTGTCTTTCTTTCCTTCATTTTTTCCTCTTCTTTCTGCCTATGGGTGACTCTACACTGAGCGACAAGCCAAATGGTTTCCTGTACACCAGGAAATCATTTACTATGCTGGGTGGTAATGATATAATCAAATTTTGGCACTTGGTGGTTTTAGTGGGTAATTATGGAACTCAAATCAGACTGAGTCGGTGAAGGTTTGTATCCAAGGGGTGGTTGAGGTTTATTATTCACATAATACCACTCAAGGATGAGTGAGGCTGGTCACTCTCATCTTAAATGTCAGGACCAACTTGCCTAGCCCCAAGCTCCTATGGTCCTCATGGGGCAATGCAGGATTGGATGATGGATGGATGGATTACATTATATTAAAACTAGACTAGACTACAAAACAGTACTTGCAATTTCACTATTCTGCTTCCAAAATCTTACCACTCACCAATGTGACTTTTTTTTTTTCTATCAGTGCATATCTTCTTGGTTTACATTGACCAAATCAAGCTGAAAGCCTCACAGTTAGTAAATCATTCAATACACTCATACTGTAGTTCCTCTGCTACTAGTAAACAGTTACCAGTACAGTAAAACCTTAACTCCCGAGTTAAAAGTGGAAAGCAAAATGAATTTAACTAAAATTCTTTACAGCAGTCAAAGTACAGTAATCCATATTTCCTCTCACTAAATTTTACGTTTTCTGTGATACAAATACAAAGAATCCTACATAACAAAGTACAGGAACTGATGCAATTTTTTTCTTAAAAGAGAAAGATGGAGTGTTCGTGGAAAAGAAGTCACTACTGAGGACAGATGAGAGGAATCACTTGTTAACTTTATGCAAGGTCATCTGGACACAGGTAAAAAGGAAAAATGAATAAGTGTGTAAACAGAATCTGCAAATTTTTTCTTAAAAGAGAAAGATGGAGTGTTTGTGGAAAAGAAGTCACTACTGAGGACATCTGGACACAGGTAAAACTGAAAAATGAATAAGTATGTAAACAGAATCGACTGAATGTGACCATGATTTGATGCACAATTTCATCTTGCCTCTCAACTAGGAAAATGGTCATCACCTTGCTCTTCCCTGAACAGGGCATGGCCATGACAGAAATGCCTCTAGGCTACCTTATCCACACACACACATCGCTTGCTCTCAAACAATCCTCTTCCTCTTTTTTCCCCTCCATCAATATAATGCTGGCCATCGTCTAAAATGTCTAACGTATACACTGAGGTCAGTTTGGTATCAGACAGGGACCCTAAAGGGGTGAAGGTGGTAATAACCCAAGCAGTGGCTGGGGAGATACAGTGCTGGATTTAGAACTGGTGGAACCTTAAGCTATGGGAAGCTGTAGATGCCCTATATGATAAATGTTAATGGACAATTAGGCTCTTTAACAATGGAACTTGAAAAGAATGTTGTCAAGTTGCATAACAAATCCATGCAGAGTGAATTAATCAGGTTAAATCATAACTTAAATATAAATTAAAATAAAACTGTAACAAATCTTTTCAAAATCATATTTTGAGAGGCCCCTCCAGACAGTGAGGCCCTAAGCTGTAGCTTGTTTAGCTTATGCCTAAATCCAGCCCTGGGGAGATAGAAGGGCTGCTAAATATGATGTACTGAGAGAAGCAAATTTTTACAAAAGTAGTATAAACAGAGCAAGCAGATGAATCTGATAAGAGAAACAGTAGATAGTGATGCTTGTCTCAGTATGGGACACTTTTTGGTGGGTCTGGGAGGGTGTCAAGATGAGGGAGACAATAGGGAAAAATGAGAAGAGTTCAAGGACAAAGGGCTTATAACAGAAAACAGAATGGAATAGCAGTACTTTCATATGAAAGAATGAGCAAAAGTGTGAAAAAAAATGGTTATATAAATTTTAAGTTGTATGCTGTCAACACAGAAGTGAAATAAACAAGCATATATTTGTGCACATAAAGTACTTTAATAAATGAGCAGGCAGAAAAATGGGATATAAAACAAAAAATCAAAAAGTAAGTTCTGGGATAAGAGGCATAAATGCATCAAACCCTGCCCTCGCCCCAAACCGACCACTACCTTCCCAGCCCATCCTGTCCAATAATCTGCACCCAAATCAACCTTCCCCCCCTCCCCCCCACACACACAACAACAAGGTCAGACTGTGTGTGTGTGTGTGTGTGTTGTGCACATGCATGCATGCATGTATGTGTCTGTGTTCTTACTGTATTGTATCTTTACAGGAATGAGTCAAGCTCGTACTGTCCTGTGTATTAAGCCACTTTTATCATTCATATCCTAAAATTTACGAATTGATTTGACACACGCTATTTTATTCGGTAGTGCATTCCACTGATCAATTGCCCTATTTGGGAAACTGAACTTCCTTACATCTTTATCACCTCTCTTTTCATGTATTTTTTTGCAGTATCCTCTTGCTTATGCATTCCCATTGGTTATATACTCATTTATGTCTATTTTCTCTTTCCCTGAGATACATTTATATGGCATAATCATGTCTCCCCTTTTCCTTCTCTCCTGTAGTGTGGGTAGACTCAATTCATCTAGACTTTCTTCACAGCTTAGATCCCTTAAGCTTGGTATCCATCTTGTAGCTACCCTTTGTACTTTTTCATTCTTATCTATGCTTTTTGAGATGAGGATTCCAGACTACTGATGCATACTCCAGGGCTGGTCTGATGAATGTTATTATATTTCTCAGTATGTCTTCATTTATGTATGTGAATGCTACTCTCATATTAGCAAGCAGTGTATACAAGTTCCATACCTTCTCATTGATGTGGTCAGCCAGAGATAGTCTGTTACCAATAATCACTCCTAGGTCCTTCTCTCTTTCTGATATAAGTAGGGTTTTACTTCCTAACTTAAAAAATCTCAGTCTGGTCTTTTTCCACTTTTACCAAACTGAATTACATGACACTTGTCCACACTGAATTCCATGCGCCATTTATTGCTCCATTCATGAAGTTTATTTCATTTTTCTTGTAGCTCTCTGCAAGTCTGTTAGTAACTCCTTTGTATTTTTGCATCATCAGCAAACACATTTAGATAGCTTCCATTTTGAATGTTACTGTCTATGTCATTTATATACACACTAAAAACATAACTGGTGCCAGCACTGAGCCCTGTGGAACTCTGCTGGTCACTTCCCTCCATGATGAGTAATTACCCCTTAGTACTGTTCTCATTTCCTGTTTTCTGAAAAAACCTTGCATCCACCAGTACAGGTTGCCTTGGACTCCTCCTTGATGGTACAGTTTCCATAAAAGTCTTTGGTGTGGTACTCTGTCAAATGCTTTCTTAAAATCTAGATAGATACAGTCCATCCATCCTTCTCTTGTCTGTAATGTTTCTGAAACTCTATCAAAGTAGCTTAACCCCCTCATGCACCACAAGTTTTCTGCAAGTTTGTGTGACATGATCAGAAAAGATGCCATGAGGGCAGGCTGGACTCGCGCACAAAGGAAAATATTCCCATGTACTTTATTTGCCCCAAAAATTGGTTACTGTATAATGATATAAATTGTATACCAGCATCTTCCCTGATGTTTCTACTGTATGATAAACTAATAAGAACACACAAAATTGATGGGTAAAAGTACTGTGAAAGTGCTAAAATAGGGTGAGAACACTGTTGTTCAACAGTGAAAATAACTGCCCTACACTCAAGCACAAAATTTTGCCCACACAATGCAAGAGCTAAGCATATGTCTAGATGCAGAATTTCACGAGCTTCCAAGTGGTGTTGTCGGAATTCTGATATGACCAATAGTTTTCGAGTAAATCGCCAAAAATCTTGCACGCCCCCCCCTCCCGAACCGATTATTTGAGTGTTGGCCTGGAAATAGACACCCTTCCATATGGCGCACCAAATATTGATGCATTTCATGCTAAAACATAATTTTTGGTGAATATTTTTGTCCAGAATTGCCTAATCAGCATCCCTTCAGACCAACACTGACAAGTGAGTCATGATGCGTCATTGGTTCCTCATCAGACTAACACCGTTTTGACTCATTTTGAGTCATCGTGCGTGAAAAGGTCAATAATAAGTAACACGTGATTTTCCTTTTCTACAACCGAACAGCCTTTCTGTTACCACATTGTGTTCTTCTAGATGGTTTACCCAAACTTTTCTTATTAGCTTTTCTAGTATCTTACAATGCTGCTCAGTGATACAGGTCAGTAGTTAAGTGGATTCTGTCTATTCCCTTTCTTGAACAGGGGAACAATGTTTGGTTTCTTCCAAATATCAGGCAGTTTACCTTGGCCTAAGGATTCCTTGAATATTAAATATATTGTTTTACTTAACTCTTTTGCACATTCATTTGGCATCCAACATGAAATCTGATCAGGACCATTTGCTTTTCCTTTGTCTAATTTACTTAACTCTCCCTGTACTTCTTTTTCTGATTTTGTATATCTGGTAATATGTGTGGGGATGTATGTTCCATATCATCTCTCTCAAATGTATTTTCTTCTGTAAAAACTGATTGGAAAATTTTATGTAGTGCTTTACAAATATCTTTTTCTTGTGTACAGATGATCCCCTCATCCGTAACAGACTGTATTTTATCTTTAACTTTGGTTTTGCTTCGCATGTTGCTGTAAAATAGCTTTAGTTGATCACTACTTTTATTTATGATGTATTCTTCAAACTGTCTTTGAGCTTCTCTCCTTATCCTTGTATAATTGTTTCTAGCCTGTTTATGGTTGTTATATCCCCTCTATATGAGAGAGGGGGGTGTGTGTTGGGAGCGTGGTAGGGAAATGGCAGGGGACAGAGTGACATGGAGGCGATTTGTTTGTGGCCACCCCGTTTGGGATTGAGGCGTCTGGCAATAGATAGATAGATAGATATCCCCTCTCACTATTGTGTCTTCTGTATCTATTCCACAGCAGGTCTTGTTTTTTCTTTTGATTTTTTACATTCTATATTAAACCATTTCTTTATTTTTATTTGTTTCTTTGTGTTGTGGGATGTAATTTTAGACTCCTATTTCACAAAATTCACAGAATTTTCTATATACTGTACAACATATAATCTTGTCCTCTAAGCTCCTTTTCCCAATTTATTTCTAAGAAGTACTTCTTTAGGTCAAGATAATTGCCCTTTTGTAGTTTAGGCTCCTTTTCTAACTCTCATTACTGTTAACAATGTCATATGCAATCTTGAAGTTGCAATTTAATACAGCATAGCTGCTTTTGCCAAATGGAGGATAATACATTTTACTGTTAATACAGTACCATTTTCTTGCCTAGTAAATATAAGATCTAGTACTGATGGATCATCAAGTCCTCTTCTTCTGGTGTTCCTTTACATGTTGTGTTAGGAAAAACTCCTGCACAAGATCCAAGAGCTTTTGATCCCAACAGCTTTCATGGCTTCTTAGGTCCAGAGTATTCCAAGTTATATTTGTATTGAAATCTCCAGTTAATATAATTCTTTCAAACTTCTCTTCCATTCTATGTAGTAATGCTCTTAAACTCTGAATTGTACTCTCTGCCAGGCCTTCATATTCGCCTCTTTCCCAAGCTTTTGTTTTGGGTGGCATGTATAAATTTGCTGCAGTTACTTTCCCTTCAGATGTGTTAATCTATACTGTACTGCAATCATTTCTGTTTGTGGGGGTATATCTAGTTCTATTTCTTTGACTTGAAGATTTTTCATTGTTAATATTATAATTCCTCCTTCATTTCTTAAATTTCTGTCTATCTCCATAGCCTATATTGTATTACTCCAAGTTCAGAGTATTGTTTAATATCCTTGGGGCTAATTTTGTTTCAGTTAGGCAAATACTATGTGGTTCCTTTTCTTTGGTATAGGCTTTCATCTCTAATAATTTAGATATCATTCCATCAACATTTGAGTACATCAACTTAATCATCTTGTTTACATACTTGCCACTGCTTGAGTCTACTACCTTCCTTCTTTTTATTAGCTACTTGCTGGCTATGTACCACTTTTGGACCTGTAATCCAATTACTTCGTAAAAAAAATTTCTCCTCTCTTCCTCTGATCTTTCCTCGTTCTTTGTTTTTGCTTCCTCCCTCTCCTCCTTTAGTGTTCCCAATTCCTCTTGAGTTAGGCATCTTTTTATCCATTTTTTTTTTTAAATTCCTCTTTTTCCATAAGTCTGTTGTGTGGTAGGTGGCGACCACCATCCACTCACTTGATGTAGTGCTGCCTACTTCTTCCTTAGCCTTTATCATTCTTTTTCTGTGCCTGCCCTCCTTTCTTCCTATTTCTCCTATATTTCTTGTCACTTCTTACTGCTTTTCTTTCCTTTACAGGTGGCATTACATTGAGTGACAAGCCAAATGGTTTCCTGTAAGCCAAGAAACCATTTACAATGCTGGGTGGTAACCATACAACCAAACCATACGTGCTCCCTACGTGTCAACAAGTGGGTTGGTGGAGGGTTAGTGCCCCTCCCCGTAAAAAAAAAATAACTCAAAGTCAAATGGCCACCCCTTACGGGATTATGGTGTCTGGCAATAGATAGATAGATAGATAGACTGTTGGCATTTTATAATATTCCCTCCACAGCTTTTGCACTGTGTGTGTGTGTAACTCACCGGGTCGGTCAGGATCACTTGATGGTAGTGATCGTCAGCTTTTACCCTCCCGGAAGGGAGCTGAGAGCTCATATAGTCCGATCTATGGGCAAGGCTGTGACCTTCACACATGCACACACCCATCCCCTTGCTCAAGGGGGACAGTAACCACCCACTTCATCAGTGAAACTTTTCGCAACCTGAGCGAGGTGCGAACTCCCGTCTACCAGATGGCAAGCGAGAACGCTACCACTGCGCCAGCGAGCGGTGTGTGTGTGTGTGTGTGTGTGTGTGTGTGTGTGTGTGTGTGTGTG
>JAGKTI010005127.1:2268-42913 GCA_018397915.1 Birgus latro
CTTCCACCTTTTTTCTAGCTGTTTTACTTAAGAACCATGCATGGAAAAATTAAATTGCAAGCAGGAAATTATGATTAACATTTAGGGTAATTTTTTAACACGTGTACAGCATGATGAAAACAGTTTAGGCATGAAAATCTTTATGGTGACCATAGGTTAGGTTAGGTTAGGACCGGACATGAAATTAACTGCTTCCACCTTTTTTCTAGCTGTTTTACTTAAGAACCATGCATGGAAAAATTAAATTGCAAGCAGGAAATTATGATTAACATTTTTGGTAATTTTTTAACACATTTACAGCATGATGAAAACAGGTTATGTATGAAGTTAGGGTACTTACGAACAAGAAGCTGCCATCCTGATGTAATAACTCACTCTATCATCTCAGACTCTGACAGGAAGACCTTGCACCTGACACACCTTTCCACTTGAGAATCACCACCACTTATCACGAACACTTTCCACAACGTTTTTTTTTTTATAACTGGAATCACATCACTTCACTCCACTGTACATAACAGTAAATTCCCGTGTGGTCTAGTGACGATCATCACACACATGATGAAGAAGGTGAAAAGCAGTATCAAGCACTGTAGGAGGTAGGGTATCACCACAAAAGCAATCACTTCGGCCGCCATTTTCGGAGTTGTTCACGAGGCAGTAGCAGAGTCGGTAATGGCGACTGACAGAGGCGCCACGAGTGTAAACATAGCCGATCGGCGCGGGCGGCAAATTCAAACTGATGCAGTCCCAAAAAATTGAAAAATTTTCGATTTTTTTCAAATTTTTGGGCATTTTGGGGGTTGGGCAGCTCACAATATCTGAACAGTGAGTATGTCCGAGTATTGGACGTCCGAATAATAGAGGGATTACTGTATTCTTTTATGCTACTGAAGCAAGCTATGTAAAAAAAAAGTAAAAATAAATAAAAAAATTAAAGGGGGGGGAGCAGGAAGGTGAGAAAAAGGTGTTATGAAGCCTTCCATGCCACCTACAATACAGCTCTCAGCCCCTTTCCCTCTCTCCCTTCCTCACCACAGTGGCCAGCTTCTTGAGGACATCAAGGATAGTGGCGTGGAGCTTCCCAACGGAGTGATAGCGAGCACACCCTTTATTCCCGCAGCACCTGCCCCACAACCCACTTGATCCCACCATTAACAGGGACATCAGGATCTGTGGCAAAAGAAGTGAACATTACTACAAAGGCAGTGGAATTAGTCAGGCCATGTAGCCTTCATTATAACTCAGTGTTTTGTTCCAAAATATCAACTTTGTATACACACCTGCTACTGTACCGGAACCTAGGAAGGAAAATCATGAATCAATTTTATGGAGTATAATGAAACTTTAACTGTCAGTTTTGCTGCAATTAATCCCTTCATTATCATGGTGGACTTTTCATTTCATTATTGCTTCCTTCAGATTATTTTATTCAGCTTTAAGGAGGTCTATTTTAGTGAAACGGTTAATGAAGGTTGCATCTAACATTTCATGTTCAAAAATACTGACTATGGCGAATAAACTATCTGATGGTAACGAATAAAAGGAAAAATACATCATGTTAAAGGGGTTGATGTACACTGGTGAAAAAAAGAAGTGAAAAAAATGTCAAAATAGGTTGGTTATAGTGAGGACTAACTATGTTGCAGAATAACAATACATGCTCATTATAAGTCATCTAACTTTTTCATCATCAGTTGCTGAGGAATTTACAGAAAAACTGTCTATTAAAGGTTCACTGCTACCTATAATTCTGATATTCCAGTTTTTGTAGATGGAGGTGCCCAGCATCTACTCACTCAATGTGATGCTGCCTTAAATGACTACAATGAATGACAAGCCTAATGGTTTCCTGTTGCCCAGAAGACCTTTCACAATGTTGGGTGGCAAGCATATAACCAAATAACAGGGTAATGTGGAGCCTACTATGGCATCCCTGTTAACTGGGTGGAAGGACTCAAATGCGGCATTCATCCAGAAGCCAAATCTCCACTCTCTCACTCAAGTACCTGGTTTTGGCGAGGTGCTGTCTGCTGCAAGGGAACACTAGTTCAATGAACAGGACTGCCCTGCAGGGGCAACTGCTTGCCTGAAGTTGATGGGTCTGCTCAACCAGACAGACCAGGGATGCTCTACTACTACATTACCAACTACATGGAAAAAATTGTACTATTTTGGAACATATTCCTTACAAGTAAAACAAGGATAGGCAGTCCTACATCATGTCAGTAACAAAATCAACACCATATGACTTTGGTCCCAATTCATTAACTAGCAACCAATTTTGTGCTGATCAATATTACAATGTTCTTTTTTATTTCCTTTTTTGTTGGTGCTGTATATACTGGGTATCATAAGGTGGTCCATGTAAAACTGTACCCAGGTTAAAAGGACAATATTTGTATATACTCGTATACTACACTAAAATACATATACATATGCATGTATATACCAGTACAGTACAGCAATTTCTAAGTTATCCGTCATCACAATATCTGGCCCAATGCACCACCCAGCGCTTTTTGCTCAGCTCCATTAAAATAATATCCAGTGATGTCAGGCAATGTCTGGCTCAGAAATGGAAAACAATTGGCAGTACTATACATTTTTCAGCAGTGATATGTATCATCCAGTTCAAACATGGGACCCTATCACCAAGTGGACAGACCCCACAACATGCCAGGCAATCACAATGCATTACAGAAGTGGTCCACCTGACACTCTCTCACATTCTTCAGTATACGCTGTATAGTGAGGACGTATCTGTGCATGTGCATTTGTGACCACATGAGATTAAGTGCCCTGTACTGCATAGTGTACTACTCTACTCTCCATTAATGCCAACACTAGGTGAGTACAGCACGATTATTATTATATTATGTATTGTATTACTGTACTATATGTACTGTATTAATACTGTATTGTATTTATGTTTGATTTTAATCTTTTGATCATGGGTCATTAAGTGTGACTTAAGGGTTAAGGGACTGAACAGGGAGGCTGCCAGGGATCAAGCGCGCGGAAAGCCGCCATTAGGTGACCAAGGCCGACGCATGCATGTTGGAGCCTTCAAAAACGAAACGAAACGAAATGAAACGATGGGTAATAATGCTGGAAAGTTTTTAAGACAGGGTCAAGACGGACTGCTTATGGTAGTGACATATTATCTGGCTCAACACCAAATGGATAGCCAATCAGAGGTTCCGACGCTATATCCAGCATGGGGGGGGGGCTGAATTATGCTTGATAATTCAGAGATTACTGCATACGTACATACAGCAATCCCCCTTTTATCCATCACGATTCAGCCAAGGCCCTACTGGATAATACAGTTTTTCAGAAAATGCCGTACAATATCCAATGCCCCTACATGGGATATAACCCCTATCAAACCCTATACAAGTTTCCCTGTCAATACGCAAAATGTGTATTGTTATTGATTTTCCAATGCCACCTTTATACTGCATATTTATTACATGTTTAGTATATACAGTGATACAGCATTTTCATTATCACTGCAAGATGAAAATCCACACTCCTGCTGTTATAGTGAATTTTTCAGCTAAAAAACATCATTTCGTGTGTCTAACCTGGGCCAAGCCCAAAACTCACAAACATTGGCCCAGTGCATAAGCCTTTGACATCATCACATTAGTGAGCTGTTTTCATTGGCTGCAAATACTGCTTTTCACTGGCCCATACCATCAAAGCTGAGGTAGAGGGTGAGTTTTACAAAGAACTGCCCAAACCCCAAAGTCTTGAACAGCAATACTGTATTTGAGGCCAAATGCATGCTAATACAGTCAAGTCACCTAAGGCGTGGTTAACTGGTTCTGGACCGCGCCCATGCCATACAAATAACTAAACCTATGGGAAAAACGGAATTTGGTTCTGGACATTCACCCAAAGTCCCCCTTTTCACCCCACTTTTCCCCATTTTTCCCCACTTTACACAATCAAGCAATCAGTCAATGCATGTATTAAATGTAACAATAGGCACAAAAAACAGGAGAGAGATCAGTTAACAAGCAGTCTGGCTACACACTGAGTGGGGTTTGAATGGCAAGCGAGGGCTGAGCTTTGCTCTCTGGCCACCAGGGGAATTTGCCCGCGCGTTTGAAACTTTGCTGCACCTGCGCCATAGGTATAGTTTATGCATGTGGTTCGTTTTGGGGGGTCTGGCACCTTGCCATGTCATAGAAAACTGTGGCATAGAAGCACGCGCCATAGGTGACTTGACTGTACTGTGTTTTCAATTATTCACATTGTAATGCTCATTTTTGTGCTTCATAAACTTGTAACAAATTAATATTACAATTAAATACTCAAATAATTTCAATAGCACAGGAATAAGTATACAACTGATGCTGGTTTGACCAGCTTCTGTTTACTACCAAGCCAGCCACTCAAGGTCACATACTTCCTCCCATTAGTTTAAGAAGCAGAATTACCTTACTGATTTGCTTCTTATTCTCCCAGGTTGTTGTCTATGTTATTCTATTAACTTTTACAGTGGTAAATGATTGTTTATTGATGATTTTCCTGTCCTCATTCTTGTATTAATGTCCATCCTGATTCACTCGTGTTTATTTATCAAGAGTAATGGATGACTTTCTAACACCTACTCAGGTATTATGAAATTTATTATTACATGCTTAACCTTACACATTCATAGACTTGCCTTACTTAGCCTAAATAGTCTAACCTAACAAAACAATATAATCTAACTCATCCAATAATAATCTAAGTAACCATACTCAACCAAACCAAACTTAACTTAAACTAAACCCAGTCTATATCAACTTAACCATAACTAGCCTAATCTAACCTACCCAAACCAATGGTAATTTAGGCAAACATGCCGAAATATCATAAACTAGGTTAGGTTAGGTTAGGATAACTTTGCATTAAATAATTTATTTCAAGTGGAAATACACAAACATACAAATCTTTCACTGCCACTTTACATCTGATGGGATCAGCTGTTCTCTGTTTGCAATTTATCAATGGACTTGGAGCATGCAATGACTTAATCCTCGAAGTATGTGTATACCTAACACACACATACAATGCTTAGTTTACTGAGCCGTAGCTCAGTGGGTTAGAGCGCTCCGCTCTGGCCGTAGGGTCGGAGGATCGAATCCACCCAAGGGTCATTGGTAGACATCAGGAAGGGCATCCGGTCATAAAATGCTACACGCTCCAATCCAAAAAGGCCGACGCATGCAAGCATGTTGCAGCCTTCAAAAAACGAACGAACGAACGATACATTCATTTTAATCTGCATTACTGAAATTTTTATCAATAATTAATACGGCCAGTCACCCCAACCTGTAGGCCGATCTCAAACCATGATGTGTGTGCATGTGTGTGTGTGTGTGTTCTTACCTACTGTAATTGTATCTTTACAGGAATGAGTCAAGCTCGTATTGTCCTGTGTATTAAACCATTTTTATCATATACAGTATATCTTTAAATCTGTTAATAGTTTTGGCACACACTATTGCATTCCACTGATCAATTGCCCTATTTGTGAAACTGAATTTCCTTACGTCTTTATCGCCACTCTTTATGTAGTTTGCTTCCCCATAGGTTATAAATTCATTTGTGTGTGTGTGTGTGTGTGTGTGTGTGTGTGTGTGTGTGTGTGTGCATGCTTTTTAGCAAAATTTTTGGGAAAAAGTGACAGTATGTGGTTAGAAAAACAGTCGGTTGGGTTGAATGAAAATACAGGTTAAGTCTGGATAAATCAGCACTGATAAGGGTAATTTTGTGCCAAAAGTAGTGTTCTAAGATAGTGTCCATCTGTCTTTGGCACACCACAATACGGTGTCCGTCTCTTTGGCACCACTAGGGATTGTTAACTTAGTTTACCACCATCATGACAATCCTTTAATACTGTAATAATAAATGAAGAAAAATATGAAAAACAACCTTTAAGAATAAAAAGCAAACTGCTAAGTTACTGCTGCTGCTTAAATTCAACTGTACATTTACCTCCACTCAAGGCTAGTGGTTGGTCAAGGGTTTGATGAGGTACAGGTACCTCTCGATTTACAAGATTACAGTAGATGCTCAATTTAACGAACACCGATGCAGAAGCCTGAGATAAAAGAATCCCCCCCCCGGTATTCTTGCCCTATATAACGGAAAGTTTCTGTTAAACTGATCATAATTCTGTTAAGGAAATTCCGTACACAATGATGCATTTCTAGGGGGGTGCTCACCATCCGCTCACTCGATGTAGTGATGCTCTTGGGTGGCTGCCCTTTCCTCTCTCTCTCTTCCTTCTTTCTTTCCTCTTCTTCTTTCCTTCCTCTTCCTTCTGTCTGCGGGTGACTCTACACCAGTGTTTCTTAAAGTGTGGTCCGCGGACCCCCAGGGGTCCGTGGAGCGTTCCAAGGGGTCCGCAAGCTAATTTGAGTATCAGATAAAACATATAATTGTATCTGGAAACAACTTAATGACTTTGTAGAATGCAGTGATATTTGTGATTTGGCAACTTTGTACTGGCTGCTGCCTGGCCACAGGCCCACCGCATACCAAAATTATAGCCTACAAATACCTTTAAACTCATGAGGTAAGGTAGGAGGGAAATCTACTCATAATTAAGGGTCCGCCACATGGTTTTAATAAAAGGGGTCTGCTGCACGAGAAAGTTTAGGAACCACTGCTCTACACTAAGCAACGAGCCAAATGGTATCCTGTACACCAGGAAGTCATTTACTATGATGGGTGGTGACCATATAACCAAATTATGGAGCCTGGTGGTTTTGTGGGTAATAAAGGCACTCCAATCTGACTGAGCTGGTGCAGGTTTATATCCAAGGGGTGGTTGGGGTTTACTGCTCACGTAACGCCATTCAGAGATGAGTGAGGCTGATCACTCTCATCTTAAATGTCAGGACCAACTTGCCTAGCCCCGGGCACCTACACTCCTCATAAGGCAACACTGGATTAGATGATGATGATGATGATGATGATTAATTAAGGGTTCAGACTGCTGTGTGTAGAACTGAGAGTTAGCATACTTTGCTAGGTTTGGGTTGCATTCAAGGATTTAGTGAAAAATAGCTTGAAATACTGGATAATTTTCCTTTATACTGAGCCTTGGTTACGGAACTCAATTTAGCGGAATATTCAAGATAACGGAATGGGCGTTGGCTGAATTAGTTCATTAAATCAAGCATCTACTGTATTGCATTTCAGAAGCTATGAACTGTAATTTGATTTTCATGTACTATAAACATAATAATCCCATAAAATACAGGTTAAGTGAAGGAGTTAGGTTCTGTGAACTTTCTAGAGTACAATGACCGATGTCTTCTGACCCCTATAATAGTGATCAAGTACAGTAAGTCCTCGTATTTTGACGCATTTTACTTCGACGCTTCATTTTTCGCGAAAGAGAAAAGTTTCCAACATGTTGCAAACTTCGTCATTTTCTCCCAAACTTCGTCGGCGCTTCCAGCTGGCAGCCGACACTCAGTAGACGAAGCATACCAATGTTCATTTGTTGGCGGCCATCTTGCAACCACCCTGCCCTCTATCGATACAGCGGCGGTACTACAGACCCCTTCGCCATTGTGTTTTTTGTGCTGTCCTCGCCTTACGGCTCGTGAATTTCTGACCCACACCTAGACGTCTGAAATGCAGAGCGCCAGTGAGGTAGAGCGCATGAAGCGACGAGCTGAGGTTGATGTTGCATGGCCAGTGCCGGAGCCTAAGGAGAAGTGGCCGTACAGGGTTGGCAAGAGGCATCGCTGGTACTCAACGGCCAACAAGCAGAGGATTTTGCAGCTCATTGAGGAGGGGTTGACGGCCCTGAGATATGTCGCCTGACTGGGGCTCCTGATGGCACCATAAGGACACTCAGGAAAAACAAAACAACTCAAACAGCAGGTGAGTGCATGTAAAATAACAATAAAGTAAATGTGTCTGTGTTTTTTTCCCCTGAATTGTTATAACTAACACTTGGTTGATTAACGTTGGTTAACTCTAAAAACTAACTCCATTTGGTGAATATTGATACAGTAAAAAACAGTGGCACAAATTAAGGTTAAGGGGAAAAATATACAGTACTGTAATGAAAATTGGTAATGTTGGTTACTGTTACGTTGCATTATACCCCTAAGGAAGAACATGGAACCTCTCAACAAGCAGGTGAGAGCATGTAATATAACAGTAAAGAAAATGTGTGTGTTTTGTGTTTTTTTCCCCTCAACCTTTATTTGTGCCACTGTTTTTCACTGTATCAATATTCACCTAATGGAGTTAGTTTTTAGAGTTAACCAACGTTAATCAACCAAGTGTTAGTTAGAACAATTCAGGGGAAGAATATACAGTACTGTCATGAAAATCGGTAACGTTGGTTACTGTTATGTTGCATTATAGCCCTAAGGAAGAACACGGAACCTCTCAACAAGTAGGTGAGTGCACATAAAATAACAATAAAGTAAATGTGTGTGTTTTTTTCCCTTCAACCTTTATTTGTTCCACTGTTTTTTACTGTATCAATATTCACCTAATGGAGTTAGTTTTTAGAGTTAACCAACGTTAACCAACCAAGTGTTAGTTAGAACAATTCAGGGGAAGAATATACAGTATTGTAATGAAAATCGGTAATGTTGGTTACTGTTACTTTACATTATACCCCTAAGGAAGAACAAAGAACCTCTCAACAAGCAGGTGAAAGCACATAAAATAACAATAAAGTAAATGTATGTGTTTTTTTCCCCCTCAACCTTTATTTGTGCCACTGTTTTTTACTGTATCAATATTCACCTAATGGAATTAGTTTTTAGAATGCGATCAGACGCACAAGCCTACACACAGCAGAGGTGGACGAAACGGCTGTAAGACACCACTTGACACACTATGACTTAGACTAAGGTGTGGTTGACATAACAAAAAAGGAGGTGAACTCTAGTGAAGAGAATGAAAGGCCAGATCACACTGCACAGGAGAAGAACACCACCCAGAAATTGTCCCACAGCCTGTCCACCATAACTGACATGGCAACAACCTTTGAGAAGTACACCGGGACTATGCCTGAGGCTACCCAGATCCTATCCACCTTGAATGATCTGAAGTCTCAAGTGATGCCAGTCTACAACAGAAACATACTGGAGCAAAGACAAGCCAGGATCACACGATTTTTTAATGTGATACGGAATGTGGCTGCTATTATGCAAGAGTTAGATGTGACAGGAGAGGAGGATGAAGAAGGAGAAGTGGACAGAGAGGAAGTGGAGTTGCTGGAGCTGAATTCGACTTTGAGGGCTTCGGCTTAGGTGATAGGGTTTCCCAAGAGAGGCCCATGTCACCTAGTAACTAGCCTATCCACCCTCAACACACCTTCACCTGCCACTCATGCCAATGTTAACTTTATTTTTGGTGTTGCAGCTCTTTATAACAGTTCTAATGTCATTCCAGGTACATGTTTATTGTGTTATGCTGAATAAGCAACTAGTAAACACTCCACATTTAATTTTGGGTAGAGTCTGTTTGGTGCTATAGTACTTTGATAGGGTAGGTAGCTGTCCCACTGGAACGCCCATCTATTTTTCCCATTGATTCTTAACTTCACACTTCGACATTCAACGTTTTGCGACGTTTTGGCAGAACATCAAAACAGCGAAAAACAAGGACTTACTGTACTTCAATCTTCTTCTACTCCAGGTTTAAGGACTTCCTGTTCCTCTCCACTGCACTTACAGTAAGTCCAGATGAAGATGGACGCTTGGAGGCGAGGATGAATCAGATGAAGGTAAGTAAGATAACGAAAAAATGATGTATAACACTGTTGAGGCTGCACAGTGATGCAGACACGAAGCTGGTACAACAGTAAATGTGTGTTTGGCAACACTGTTCATTCTCCAGCAAAGGAAGACAGCGTGAGACCTCTGGTGGTCGCAAAATGAAATGCTTCATAGCGTGAGTTTCGTTTGTTTTTAAACCATGTTATTTTAAGAAAAACGTGTATTGAAAACAAACAGATTTTTTTATATCATGTTTTCTCAAAAACGTGTACTGTAATATAGACTCGTGTAAATCAAGAGGTACCTGTACGTGTACCCAGTAACAGATTAAATATTCTTCATTATTGTGTCCTTGCTACCACTTTCTCTTAAGTATGCTTGTGTGTGTTTCTGGTACTGATCACAATATGTATGTATTTTGTGGGTCAAAATTGTCGTGAACAGGAAAATTTCAGCTTGCACTTGGGGTGCCTAGTACAATTAGGATAAATCCCATAAGTTCAGTGTATTCGTTAACATACAATTCCGCTACTATGCACCATGTTCGGTACTGATTATGCAAGATAACCAAGGAATCAGTGTAATTCTTAAATCACTCAAATGTTTTTAATTTTAGTTATTAAAAACAAATTTCCATTACTGTGTACATACTCCACCATAGGCCACTCTCATCCACACACAACGCTTGTTCAGTTAGAGGCACTAAGAATACAGGTACAGTAATCCCTTTAAGGCCCAGACGCCCAAGTCCCGGACATTTTGGGCTCGGGTCTTTGGACACCGAAAATGGCCAAAAACGTAAAAATGCTAAAAAAATAAAATACAAAAGCCGAAATGTGTTCATCCCTACTTTAAATTTGCCACGCGGTAACAAATAGCTGTGTTTGGAATGTAGTTATTCTGACGACCGTTAGAGTGCCCCTGCATTCCTCTCCAGTTCCCCCCTACCTACCATCGTGACTATACGCTTGTCGCCATGGCTGCCCACTGCTCGTTTTGTGAATAAACAGTAAATAAACTGCAGTACCTCGCCACTAGACCACATGGGGATTTACAGTGTTGTGCTGTGTTAAGAAATTAGAATTCAGAGTGCAAAGGACTAAGTGTAGAGTGCAACACTGGCGTATAGCAACTGGCATGGCGGAAGAACAAAATGTGCAGTGTTAAACCATTATAATTCACAGTGCAAAGGATTAAGTGCAGCACAACACTGGATTACTGTACAAGCTTCAAGTGCACCTTCACCACTCTCAGAGCCATAAAGAAGGCGGATTAATATTCATGACAGCCACGGACATGTCGTAAGTACCCTTTACGCTGATAGATATTTTCCATACACACTTCTAATTTCTCATTCTCTGGTTCCTTTTCATTTACTTCATGGTTTCTGTCCCTTATTTGTGTGAACAGGGTCTTAAATAGGTGCTGTGCAGGTCCGGTAGGGAGTTAGTTAGGTGGTTTTCAAAGTTAGGTTGGATTAAGGTCCATAAGTACCTCTCCGGGGGACATTTTCCCAAGTCCCAGAAATGCATTTAGCTCTATTACATCAGATCTTGGAGGGATTACTGTACAGGAAGTCCCTAATATACGAAGCCCCAATACTGTATACGAAAATTCGAAGGTATGGAAGTGAAAAAATATAGGACAAATTCTGCTATATGAAAGGCATATGCTTCGATGGTATGAAAAGTGTTACGAGAAAATGACAAATTTGGCACCCGACTGGCCGCAGCACCACTATCGTGTATGGTGAGACGAGCAACTATCTCCGCTTCATCCCAGTCTGTTCCCGCTCCCCGGCTGTGTAGTGCTCTCAAGAAGAAGCAACACAGAACTCTGACGCCGCAGTGCAAACTCAAAATTATCAAGAGGCCGAGGAAGGTCACGGCGTGAGTGAGATTGAGTCTCACCTGTATATACAGTACAGTACTGTTTTCTATCTTTTATTCAGTAATTTGATAAATAAGCAACTGCTTAAAGTTCATTTAGCTTTTATTAATATTTCTACTGTAGATTTAAGAGCTTACAACCAGCCTAGTACAGTACAGAGTAGTTGGTTGAAAGTTTTGAGGGGGCTCCTGGAATGCATCTCCTCATTTTCTTAACTTTCTTATGGGCTAAAATGCTTCAAAATACGAAAAATCGATATACGAAAGATTTTAAAGGTACATAACCCTTTCGTTTATCGGGGACTCCCTGTATTACTATTTATTATGATGCACAACTGGAAACAGAAGCCAAAGCATTCGCCCATGAATGGGTATCGCCTACCATCACTAAAAAACTAGATCAGTAATAATTTGGTAATCGAAGGCATATCATCGCTGCTGACAACCCCCCACCCCCAAAGAAAAAAAAGGTTTATGATTTCAGTGTTTACTCCTGTTAACAATCATGCTAGCATTCAGAAACCTAAAATTATGGGTATTATGGTGGTGAGGGTCATCAAGTACAAAAGGGCTTTGAAAAGTTTCTGATAGTTCCTCTTTAAACAACCATTCTCTTCATTAAGGATATGGCAAGCTAAAAGAAAAAGCTGAAGGATAATTTTTTTTTGCAAATCCTCTGGTGATCATAGGCATATAATCGCAGCTGCACCAAAATTATTAACAAACACGCCACATATCCCAGGATACTGCCCACAAAGTTTGGATACAATTTGCCCACTTGATTTTGAGATATTTTGGTAACAGTTTTAAACACACACACACACACACACACACACACACACACACACACACACAAACACAAACACAGATGCAAGCAATTACATTCCCATGCTAGGCAGGAGATAATGAAGGGCCAAAAGCAGATGAATAACAACATAAGCTGCATCACAAAAATGAGATAAGCTGGCACCAAATGTCTGCATACTTACAAAAACATTTTATTTAGCAACAGGCATTCGTTTCGTTTCGTTTCGATTTTGAAGGCTCCAACATGCTTGCATGCGTCGGCCTTGGTCACCTAATGGCGGCTCTCCATGCTGCTCGATCTTTGGCAGCCTCCCTTTTCAGTCCCTTAACCCTTAAGTCACATTTAATGATCTCGTCCCATGTCTTTCTCGGTCTACCCCTCCCCCAATATTAACACTTCTCACCCTCTGTACCCAATTATCATCCCCCATCCTCTCCACATGTCCAAACCATCTCAGTCTACCTCTCCTCATCACAACACCAATACACTCCAGTCCCATCCTACCCCTCAACTCTTCCATCGTAAACCCAGGCCCCCCCAAGGCCTTGCACGCAGGGACGCACTGCACATCCACCTAATCATTGTCATTTTTGTATGTTTAAACCTACGAATATCCTCTTCCTTTACTGCCCAGGTCTTACTACCATACAGCATCACACTCTTAACACATGCTGCATACAAAGACCCCTTAGCACGTAAGGAGAGTCCTCTCAATGTCAGGAGAGGCAACAGCTCCCTGAACTTCTTCCAACCACTTCTCACCCAAGCAACCGAGCTAACTCCAGCCCCACCTCCGGCACATAATATGTCTCCCAAATAACAAAACTCCTCCACACACTTAAGAGACTCACCTGCAAGTTCAACCCTCTCAAGCCCAACAATCTCCACCTGCCCTCCCTGACACGCCGCACACATGAAATCAGCATCATCTCGCAGTCTACCTCTAATACCACTATATCTCTTGTGCACCCATTTATCACAAACACTACACAAGATGGAATTACTTCCCACACCCTTGTGGCAAACTGCACATGGCCACTCTCACTCTCCTCTGATTGTCCCGCCACCAACCCTAGATATCATCACTTTTGTTTTATCTGCATTTACGCTCTTGTACCCCATACCATCTCTCCACTTCTTAAATCTTTCCTCCGCCTCCTTTTCATTCTCTGCAATCAACACCAAATCATTAGCATAAAACATCTCTCATGGGAGTCCATCTCTGAAGTCACGTGAGAGGGCTTCAAGCACCATGATAAACAACAAGGGACTCAAAACTGACCCCTGATGCACACCAACATTCACGGAAAACTCATCACTCAAAACTCCATTCATCCTTACCTGTGTGCGAGCACCCACGTACATGGCCATAACCACCCTAACCAGCCACTCTTCCAACCCTAGCTTTCTCATTGCCCACTTCACCACCTCTCTAGGGACTCTGTCAAAGGCCTATTCCAAATCAACAAAAACAAAATACAATTCCATTTTCTTTCCAATATATTTTTCCTGAAGATGTCAAACAATGAATATGGTGGCATCAGTGGTCCCTCTGCCTGGCATAAACCCAAACTGCATCTCATCGATATTCACTCTTTCTCTAATCATACCTTCTAGAACTCTCTCCATTACTTTCATTATCTGATCTAAGAGCTTTATACCTCTGTAATTTCCCCTTCCCAAGGCATCACCCTTCCCTTTGTACACATGTACAATTACACTCATCAGCCAATCATCTGGGACAACACACTCATATATAATCATATTTATCAGGTCAGTGACTAATCTCACCCCAGTATCTCCTGAGGCCTTCAACATTTCGGCAGTCAACCCAGACACACCTGTCGCCTTCCCCACCCGCATCCTGCCCATTGCCTCACTCACAGTAGCAGCGTCAATCAAAGGCAAAGGGCCAAACACTGGATCAGCTGGCATTGCCTCACTCACAGTAGCAGCGTCAATCAAAGGCCAAGGGCCAAACACTGGATCAGCTGGCTCCGAACCTTCTCTATCCCAATCAAACTCCTCATTCAACAACCGGCTATAATGCTCTCTCCATGCATCTTTAATATCCTCACTGTTCACCACTACCCTTCCTTCATCATTCTTCACACAGTGTTCACCTACAATGTCTTGATTATCCCTCTTCACCTGATTTACCACCCTAAAAATCATATTTTTCCTTTCCCCATGATTTAGATTATCAAGTAAAAGTCTCTGTGACTCAGACTTCACCCTGTATACTTCTCTTATAGCCCTGCGCTTGGCAGCCAAGTACTCCTCCCTGTTACCACCCTTCTTCCATTCCCGGAAAAGCCTTCTTTTCTCCTTAACTGCAGCTTCTACACCCTCATCCCACCACCAAGTTACTTTATGTCTTGGTGGGCCTTTTGTCCAACTGCATATTGCATCGGTAACTCTCAAGAGGTTGTTCTTAAGGGCTCTATACTGTTCGTTAACACCTCTATCTACGGCTTCCTGTTCAGTCACCACTCTCCTCATCTCACTATAATAGACATCCCTTACTGATTGGTTTCCCAGCTTCCATATTTTTCTCCTACGTACATATGTCGTCCTTCTCATCACTCGTTCCTTAAGCATCATATCACAAATCAACAGTTTGTGCTGCTGCACACACTCCTCACTTCCTCTAACTTTAACATCCCTCACTAATCTCCTATCAACCCTCCTAACCAAAAAATAATCTATCTGACTACTATTTCCCCCGGACTCGTACATAATCAACCGACTCATTCCTTTTCTAAAATGTGTGTTACAAACAATCATGTCCATAGCCTCCCCAAACTCGAGTATTCTTTCCCCTTCCGCATTCCTCACACCATATGCACATCCTCCATGGACTCCTTCATAACCTTGAGCTGCTTCACCCACATGACCATTTAAATCCCCTCCCAGAACACTACCTCATCATCGCCCATACCACTTACTACATGTATTAAATCATCCCAAAATCTATCCTTCTCTGCGTCATCCAATCCTACCTGTGGAGCATATGCCGATATAACTGAAATCATTTTCCGTCCGATCAAAATTTTCACTACTAATATCCTATCACTTACTCTCATAACATTCATAACATATTCCACCCATTTCTCCGCAACCAACACACCCACACCCCCATATCCGTCAGTTCCCCCCTGCCAAAACAACTTATAGTAGCAATCCTTCCCAACAATTTCTCTGGCTGATCCACCCCTGTACCGGACTTCCTGCAAACATGCCACATCCACCCACCTCCTACTGAATGCCTCAACGACTTCCCCTGCTCTTCCCCTCAAACTTCCCACAGTCCACGAACCCACCCTAAACCCCCTGGGTGATTTGCTGTCCTCAGGCTTGCTTTGATGCTTATACTTGTAGGTCATAGACGGTAAGATAAAGGGGGGTAAACATTCCAAAGGCCCGACCCATTGCACAGTCCTAGGTCCAGGAAATGGATCTGGGACCCCTAGCCCACCAGCTTACCAGTGGCTGTGGTAGTGACCTCGGGGCACCTTGCCAGGACAGTTGCAGGGACACCCTCCAAGCGCGCCTTGGCACTGCAACTGCCCCGCCATTATACACCCACTGATAGGGCAGCCTCCTGGGGTGCTACTCCCAGGTTCGGGCCCCTCTCTATTAAGCGGACGCGGCAGCCTGGGAACCGCAATGCCCTGTACCCTCTAGCACAGGTTCGAGCCCCATCTCGCCCCGGACCGATGATCTATGCCGGCGGAACCCCTGTCACACCTCCCCCCAAAGAATACTGTATTTCATTACATATTACAAGTGAGAGTGAGATGTGTTAAGGATATAAATAGAACAGACACCAGGCAACAAGCTAGACAAGCTATGTAACAAAGGAGACAGCTTGGAACTGTCTGCACAAATACTTACGTAAACATTTTATCATTTTCCACACAAGGAGCTACAGGCATGCACACAGCACAAAGGCAAGCAACATAAGCCCTGCAAAAGCTCTTGTACAGCAACAAAAGTCACAAACTCTGACAAGCTTGATGTGTACTGGCTTACTCGCTGTGAATGAAGCATTCTTTGGTTCGGTAGGCATCATCAGTAGCGTGTGGATGTTGTTGGAAGCAGTGAGATGTTTGAAAAATTTGGGATCCATCTGTGCTCTCAATTAATGCAATAAAAAACAGATATTGCTTAATTCAGCCAGAGTTTTTGCTTTGTCAGATAATGATGGATGTTGATTAATGAAGCGTCAGATAAACAGGGATTACTGTACATATACATGAGGGTATTTCCAAAAATCTTTAGGAACACCAGTATTCAGTTATGTTTCCATATTTACCAAGCTACAGTATCACATAAAACTTGGTAGCATAATATCAGTGCAACAACAGATAAACTCCCTTGTATAACAAGCCCAGAGAACAAAAAATAATATCCATTACATTGGCAAGTAAGTAGTGGCGTTATAATGTTTGGTTCCTTGTAAAAACAAAAAAAGACTGAAAAACATCATTATCATCATCATCATCATCATCCCAACCCTTATTTCATAACAAAAGATAAGGCAAGACAAAGAAGCCTCTCAGCTGCAGTATTCCTACCCAACCATCTGTTATATGCATGCAACAAATTTTCTAAACTACCTATTCTTAATTAAATGAGTGACTCCTTCACTACCCTTTTAAATCACATTGCACTTCAGATTTTCTACTTCTAACCCTACACTCCATTTTACTCCTTGCATGCTTCTCTCAATATTCCCTTGCATTTCACAATCATACAATCAGACAGACCTCTGTACCCTCCTCTAACCACTGTTTTACCAATAACTCTCCCAAGCACTGTTTTCCCTAATAGCAAATAATTAGCCATACTCCTTTTAACATTCTCTCTAGTCTCTCTTTATAATGTTTATTTATGTGTTTAGTGTTGAAAATGAATTTCTAATGTATAAATGAACTTCCAGACACTTGTTAAGCAAAACAAATAATTAATTATGCAAGTTACGGTCAAAGTTATTACCTCTCTTTTCTTCCTTGCCAATTCCTTGACCTCCACATGTCTCTGTTCTTCCTCTTATCCCTCTCCTCTTTCTAACTCCCCTTACTATGATATCCAATTTCTTTTTCATTTTTCCCTTTCTCTTCATTATTCTCCTTTCTTCTCTTACTGATATCTACAACCTCCCATTTTCCTCCTTAACCCTTAACTGTTCTTGTCACCTAGGTGCCTAACCTTGATGCCACCGTGCTCATGAATGAGAGAAAGTGCATCAGGGGTCACTGAGGTATCTCCCAACGACTCATCTTGCCCAGCCTGTAGGTGTTCCAGCAGCACCTGCAGTATCAAAAAATAAATAAATACACACAGAAACAGAAAAATATTAATAACAATACTAATAATTAAATGCTGCTGCTGTGGCTGGAGGATTAGAAAAGCAAAATAAATTCAATACACACGACAATATCATCACTAAATATTTACTGTAATTTCCTTTTGGAAGATACTGCCCAAAGCTACTCTGTTAGAAATATCACAACTGGTGATCAGCTGAATGTGACAGAAAGGATACTTCATCAGTGGCAGATTCACATAATATGGCACAAATGAAGGCTGTGCTATTGGTGTTACATGAATATTTGAATTACAGTATTTAAAATCTTACACTAATTCTTTTACTCAATGCTACCACCTTAGAAACACCCTAAGGAAGTAAGCTCATATGCCACTTATAATACCACCCAGGCATTTTAATTGGTGGCAGAATGAACCACCACAGTTGGACAGAAATGGGGTGAGAATACACTGCCCAACAGGTGCTATGCACCCACCATAATCTACGAAGGATGCAAGTAAACAGCTCAAAAGAGCAACGATCATTGAAGAAGTGATAGTGAAGAGACAAGATGCAACATTACACCAAAGAGATATAGGCTGAAGGAAACTAACAGGAGGATACGAGCTATTGAGGCAAAATGCCTTTGATTCCAACCTGTTTAGGAGATCTGTGTCCCCCACCCCCACCATATGAGAGTTGTACTCCACACAGGGATGAATAAAACCTCTGTAGCTACAAAGTCAACAAGCATACGGAGATAAAGAAGGCATAAGCAGAGTTTAGCTCACCCAACCTCTTGGAGGCTGATTCTCCAAGGGAGGTTATGTTATCTTTTCATGATATGTCTTGGGAGAATAAAACCCCAAGGACACCATAAAATGGGGTAACTTCGAAAAGTTTTGAAGGTTTCTTGGGGATAACATAGTGTAGAACTGTGTTATTAAAGCCCTGTTGGTGTTTATGTGTAGCCAGGGCAAGTGGTATTTAAACCCATGTAAAGGAAAAAATTTAGTAGTAATACTGCAAGTGCTATTAAAGATATTAAAGCATCCAAAGTTACCCACAAGTTTGGGTAACTTCGAACAGGTCTGTGTAACTTCAGACACCTATTAACATTACCATATGAACACGAGTACACCTAATGGCTGCTAACTTCAGCCAGCCCGGGCTTACATCGGACGCCATGGAAGTTTTTAAAAAATATAGAAAAAAAATTGCACACAACAGTGGTGACTGTAACACTTATTAAAAAAATAACTACAAAAATATTTCCTTCTTTCACCTAAAATTGACAGCACAATACTGACCATTATATCACACTGCAATCAGGTATTTTTGTGCTGAAAATAATCACGTATCATTCATAAATCTTAAAAAAAAAAAAAAAAAAAAATCCAGCCCATATACTTCAATCTATCTATCTATCTTCTGCCAGACGCTTCAATCCCATAAGGGGTGGCCACAAACAAATTGCTTCCATGTCGCCCTGTACCCCGCCACTTCACTGCCCTGCTCCCAGCTCACACCTTCCCTCTCTCATATACCTCTCCACTCCATCCCTCCATCTCATCCTTGGCCTCCCTCTCCCTCTCCCCCCCTCTCCACCTCACTCACATCCACTTTCCTCATCAGTCTCTCACTCTCCATCCTCTCCACACGGCCAAGCCACCTCAATGTGTTTCTCCTAATGCTTCCTATCACATCCACACCACAATGCCCCTTCACACCCTCATTTGTCAGTCTGTCTCTCCATGTGACTCCACAGGTTCCTCTCAAATAACTCATTTCCACTGCTCTCACTCTTGACTTCTGTCCCTCCAACAAGGTCCAAGCTTCACTTCCATACGTTAGAGTTGGTATCACAGTACTGTCATGTAGTAACTTTTTCACTTCCATGCTTACTTCTCTGTTTCTTATCACTGCTTTCAAGGAACCAGCAACTTTTCTTCCTTGTTGGACCCTTTCGAGCACTTCATCCTCTCAACTTCCATCCTTACTCATCACACTACTGAAGTACTTGAATGCATTCACATTTTCCATTTCCTCCTCATCCAACATCACTGTACATTCACTGATTTCACTTCTCTAGAAGACCATAACTTTACTCTTCCCTACATTCACCTTTAGATTCCGTTTCTTACACACTCCCCCACACTCATCCACCAAGCCTTACAGCTCCTCTTCGTCTTCACTTAACAACACAGTATCATCCGCAAACAACAGTACAGGGAGTTCCCAAACAGTGCCCTCTCTCATTAGGGCCACTCCAACATCCACTGTCCTATCTTGTATCTCTTTTATACAGACTGAACAACTATGGAGCCATGACACATCCCTGTTTCAATCCAACCTTCATGTAGAAAACTTCACTCAGTTCACTATCCACAAGCACTGCAGCCTTAGCACCCTCATACATACTCTTACCAGCATTCAACAACTTCCCATCTACTCCATATATTCGTAATACTTTCCACAATCCTTGTCTATCCACCTGTCATATGCTTTCTCCAAAACCATGAAGGCTGCATACAACTATTTTCCCTTCTCTAGAAACTTTTCCACTAAAGATCTAAGAATGAACATCTGATCTACACAACTGCTTCCCCTCCTAAAACTTCCTTTTTCTTCAACTAATTTTCTCTGTTATTTCCCTAACTCTGTCAATAGGTATCCTACTATATACTTTCCTATTACACTGAGAAGAGAAATGCCCCTATGATTACCACACACTTCTTTTTCCCCTTTTCCTTTGTGCAGGGGAATAATACACCTGACTTCCAATCCTCAGGGACTCTCACCTTCTTCCCAGGCCAATCTGCAAATCTTCCACATCCATTCTACTACTATCTCTCCCCCATGCTCCAGAATTTCACCACACACTTCATCAATTCCTGGGCTTTCCCCATTTTGACTTTCTTCATTGCTTCCACAGCTTCCATCCTACTGATTTTTTCCTCTCTTCTCACATCCCTCCGTCTCCCAGCCATTCTCTAGCCACTTATATTCGCATTACTTTCATTCTCTATGTTCAACAATTCCTTAAAGTGTTCTGTCCATCTAAAGTGTTCTCTCCCTTCTCCACTAGTAATCTACCATTTTTATCTTTTGCTCCCCAACTAACTTCTTTGCCACCCTGTCTAACTTTCTTTACCTCTTTCCAGAACATTTTCTTACACTGCCTCCACTTTACACTCAAATTCCTTCCAAAATCCTCATCCACTCTCCTCTTACTAATCTTTTCACCTCTCTTCCTCTCTACATATACTGTAACTCTCACATCTCTCAACTGCTTCCATGCCTCTGTTTCTCATGCACTCACTATATGTTTTCTTCTTTTGTGCCACAGCCTGTCTCACCTTTTCATTCCACCACGCTGTTTCTTGCACCCCCTTTCATCTTCTCTTCACCCCACAAACCACCTCACATGCTGCACAGATTTCTTCTGTGAAAACAGTATCTTCCACACATCTTTCACGTCCCCCATCTGCTCCAATCCATCTTTACCCAATCGCTCCTCCATTCTGCCATTTTTCTTTTCTGTTGCTGAGCTTCACATGTTGAGCATACAGTTACCATACTAATGCTATTCATGCTAACCACATTCATTCATTAACACCAATTAGGAGATACTGTATATCATGAAAACTACACATTAGTATACATTACTGGCCACAAGATATTACTGGAACTCAGACCCTGAAACTATACAGTATAGATTAACTTTGACTCTGTAATTATTGAAGCTAACAACGCTGGTTAAGAGATACAAAAATCAGATTATTATTACTGAAAGTCAACCTCTGAAACTTAAAACTGCATCTGCTTAGCATCACATTGGCTTTGTAATGATTAAAACTAAAAACCACTGGCAAAAAGTTCCTGTATCATAATCATACACTTTGGTAACCAAACATTATTTGGGCAAGAAATAACTCAAACATTATTGGGCAAGAGACAGTTCAAGCATTATTTGGCTAAGAGATAATTCAATCATTATTTGGGCCAGAGATGAACATCTACATCAAAAATCACCCTACACTTGTTGTCAAGGGTTGGCTCTGGTAACACCTTAATGATATCTTCTTTATCTACATCACTGTAGTCATCTATCTCAGGATTTATAATGTATGACATAAAATCTTTACATGTTTCAAGAACCTAGCACGAATTTCAGATTCAACTTTAACAACAACTGTGATAAAATATCGGTATTTTAATGTCTTACTTTTATCCAAAGGAACCACCACTACTACCCAGTTTGAGGGAACAACTTCTCCAGTGTAGTGGCTGGCTGGTCTCTGGGTTGAGGTACTTGGATGTAGTGCCATCTCTGCTGTAGGGTCCTGGGTAGATATGCCTGGCTGTCTTGCCTTCTCAGCTGGACCAGTGCAATGTTGGGTAGAGGTGCCTGGCTCAGCTGGCTTTGATGTCACCTCTAGAGAAATGAGTAGAGAAGCCAGGTTGGGGTGGCCTCTCTACTGTAGGGTCTTGGCTGGAGGAATCAGGCTGTAGTTCTTGTGGGTCATCCACATCATGTTCCTCACCTTTGTTTTCAGTGACCTCAGTTCTGAAGGATTTTGTAGATACGCTTCAACCAGGTGCAACATTCAGCCACTTCTGCTTCTGTGTGGACTTGGGTCCAGTTGTTCTCAAAATTGCATCCCTTGGGCCATGCCTCATTTCCATCAAAATGTTTATAACTGAGCTACCTAGGGCATCAGCAGATGCTGCTGTTTCAGTACCACTAGAGGGTTCCTGTAGAAGTCGGGATACTGCTTGATCTGGATCAGAGGGATGTATGTCACACCTTCTAAACCCCTTTAGGAGGTTATCTTTAACAGACCCCTTGATTTTGTCCATCAGCTCACTCAGAAGAACTGGGAAGCAGTCTTTTGGTAAGGCATTAAGTAGCCTGCCTACAGTAGTTTTCTTGAAGTCTTCCAACACCTGATGCAAATGTCTTTTTAACAGTCTAAATACCACAACATCAAGGGGCTGCATTAAATGGGTGGAATTAGGGAGTAACAGAAAAAAGGAAATGTTATTCTTTTCACATGTTTCTACTACACTTGCACTGACATGGCTTGCTAGATTATCACCTATCAAAACAACTCTACCTGTTCTGTCTTTAGCATAGGGCAAGATAATTTTGTGAAACTTGTAATCGAAACTGCAAGCCTCAAACCATTCACTGGGTGATCTATTATACCTTGTCCCCGGGGGTTCCCCTTCTGTCCAGGTGTCATAAAAGTGAACAGCCTTGCACACAACTTAAGAAGGCAATAAATGACCTGAAGCTGTTCCAGAGAACATAATAGATATTGACGATTTTGTCGAGTTCATGACTCTTTCTGGATACCTGGTGCCACTTCTAACTATAATTTTCTTCTTTCCAGGATCATCAGTGGGAATTGTTTCATCATAATTTATTATGTTCTCTGGAGGCACTCCTTCCAGTGTATCTCTCAAGTTATTGTAGAACTCAGTTAGTGTGGCCCTGTCTTTATATTCTGCGACATCTGTCTCGTGAGGACTGCTTTGTGTCATTTCAGAAATGAAAGTCCCCATTCCTGACCTGCAACATTGTTTTTAAAGCGAGACACCACAACCCCTAGCTTCTCAAAGTACGCTTTCACGAGCATCTGTAGATCCAGTATGTCTAGGAGGATGCCCCACCCTGCCGGAGTTGCTGTCTACTGACACAACAGCTGCTCTTCCTCGTGACTTAAAGCTATTTGACGTCCAACTGATTTGCTGTATAGTTACGTTTCGTTTTCGTTTCGTTTTTGAAGGCTCCAACATGCTTGCATGTGTCGGCCTTGGTCACCTAATGGCGGCTCTCCATGCTGCTCGATCTCTGGCAGCCTCCCTATTCAGTCCCTTAACCCTTAAGTCACATTTAATGACCTCATCCCATGTCTTTCTCGGTCTACCCCTCCCAACCCCTCCCCCAATATTAACACCTCTCACCCTCTGTACCCAATTATCCTCCCCCATCCTCTCCACATGTCCAAACCACCTCAGCCTACCTCTCCTCATCACAACACCAATACACTCCAGTCCCATCCTACCTCTCAACTCTTCTATCGTAAACCCAGCCCCCCCAGGCCTTGCATGCAGGGACGCACTGCACATCCACCTAATCATTGTCATTTCTGTACGTTTAAACCTGCGAATATCTTCTTCCTTTACTGCCCAGGTCTCACTACCATACAGCATCACACTCCTAACACATGCTGCATACAAAGACCCCTTAGCACGTAAGGAGAGTCCTCTCAATGTCAGGAGAGGCAACAGCTCCCTGAACTTCTTCCAACCACTTCTCACTCTAGCAACCGAGCTAACTCCAGCCCCACCTCCGGCACATAACATGTCTCCCAAATAACAAAACTCCTCCACACACTCAAGAGACTCACCTGCAAGTTCAACCCTCTCACGCCTAACAATCTCTGCCTGCTCTCCCCGACACACCGCACACATGAAATCAGCATTATCTCGCAGTCTACCTCTAATACCACTACATCTCTTGTGCACCCACTTATCACAAACACTGCACAAGATGGAATTACTTCCCACACCCATGTGGCAAACTGCACATGGCCACTCTCCCTCTCCTCTGATTGTACCGCCACCAACCCTAGATATCATCACTTTTGTTTTATCTGCATTTACCCTTAAGCCCTTGTGCCCCATACCATCTCTCCACTTCTTAAATCTTTCCTCAGCCTCCCCTTCATTCTCAGCAATCAACACCAAATCATCAGCATACAACATCTCCCATGGGAGTCCCTCTCTGAAGTCACGTGAGAGGGCTTCAAGCACCATGATAAACAACAAGGGACTCAAAACTGACCCCTGATGCACACCAACATTCACGGGAAACTCATCACTCAAAGCTCCATTCACCCTTACCTGAGTGTGAGCACCCACGTACATGGCCATAACCACCCTAACCAGCCACTCTTCCAACCCTAGCTTTCTCATTGCCCACTTCACCACCTCTCTAGGGACTCTGTCAAAGGCCTTTTCCAAATCAACAAAAACAAAATACAATTCCCTTTTCTTGCCAATATATTTTTCCTGAAGCTGTCGAACAATGAATATGGCATCAGTGGTCCCCCTGCCTGGCATAAACCCAAACTGCATCTCATNCTTTATGTCTTGGTGGGCCTCTTGTCCAACCGCATACTGCATCGGTAACTCTCAAGAGGTTGTTCTTAAGGGCTCCATACTGTTCATTAACGTCTCTATCTTTGGCTTCCTGTTCAGCCACCACTCTCCTCATCTCACTATAAAAGGCATCCCTTACTGATTGGTTTCTCAGCTTCCATATTTTCCTCTTAGGTACATATGTCATCCTTCTCATGCAGGCTGCTTGTTGGACACTCAAATTTTTGTTTTCAACATCATCTTTAGCTTTTTCTAATGTTTCTTTGGACACACAACTAGTGTACTTGGTAGTTTCTTGGTAGGGGATGGGTTTGTCTATGTTCGTGGCATTTTGTCTGCTGTCACTATACAAACTTTCTGCACTGTTTTTGCACAACAGTTTCACTGCCCAAAGTTACATGTGTTTCTCCGTGTGTCGGAAGTTATATATTTTTCTGGGAAAGAAACATACTGTATTGCTAATGTTACTGTTGTCAGATGATTATACAGGAACTTTCTGTAAAATCATTTAGCATGTTATCTACAATAAATTTACTTTAAAATCATCATACTCATGTTCATAGAGCTGTCCCTGTTTGACGTGCACAAAGTTTTACGAGGTAAAAAAAAAAAATCACAAATTTTGCAAATATATTTCAAGCACATATATTCATGTCACATCCACAGAATATGTAACATACTTTAAGATTTATCCTAACTGCCTACATTTTTATTTTTCCATAATACAGAGCCATATTCCCATAACTCTGGCTCATTAGTTTTTTTTTTTTTATGCTTGGAAGAAGGAACCAAAGGCCAGGAGCCTGCAAACTGTTCCTTCCAAGAAAAAAAAAAAAAAAATACAAGAGAGCCAAAATTCAAGATCCGATCATTTCGAGATGCCTGGACATACAGCGTTTGAAAGACTGGAGATCATAGGAAGCAGTAAATACAGACAGAGGGAGACAATTCCAGAGTTGACCTGTTGCATAAATGAAGAACTGGAGTAACGGTTAACGCTTGCTCTAGAGAGCTGGACAGAAAAGGGATGAGAGTTTGTTACTAGATGGGTGCTACATGCCCATCATAAAGGTGGAGGGATGCAAGCAGACAGATCAGAGGAGCAGTGACCACTGAAGCAGTGACAGAAAGGAGATGAAGAAGCAACAGTGCGGTGAAGAGACAGAGGTTGAAGGGAGCCAGTAAGAGGAGGGGAGTTAATGAGACAAAAAGTCTTTGACTCCACCCAATTGAGAAGAGTTGTATTGTGGGAGCCTCCCCACACATGAGAGTTGTACTCCATACAAGGCTGAATAAAACCTGTGTATAAAGTCAACAACTGTGCAGGGGTAAAGAAGGTACGGAGTTGGCTGAACACACCTAATCTCTTGGAAGCAGATTTTACAAGAGATGTAATATGATCTTTCCAAGATAAGTCTCGAGTGAATGAAACCCCAAGCATGTTCAAGGATGATGCAGGATTAAGCTGGATATTATTAAACATAAGCGGGTACTCCTGTGGAAGATTTTGCCGGGTTGCTAGGTGCAAGAACTGAGTCTTTGATGCATTAAAAACAACAAGATTATTTTTACCCCAGTCAGAGATACGAGCCAAGTCAGACATTAGGTGTGCCATAGCCTCATCCCTTGTTTGTTGAAGTAACTGCTGAGATGAACGTTGCAGGAACCGAATGCAGAGGTGAAGGGAGGAATCATCAGTGTACGAGTGGACAGTGTTAGATGTACAGCTTAGAAGGTTATTTATAAATAAAAGGAAGAGAGTTGGTGATAGGACAGAGCCCTGATGAACACCACTGTCGATAGATCTAGGAGAAGAACGATGGCCGTCCACAACAGCAGATACAGAACGACCATAAAGGAAGCTATAGATGAAGGCACAGATAGAAGGATAGAAGCCATAAGTGGGCAGTTTGGAAATTAAATATCTATGCCAGACTCGATCAAAAGCCTTTGAGATGTCAAGTGCAATGGCAAAGCTTTCACCAAAGTCCCAGAAGGAGGATGATCAGGAGTCTGAAAGGTAGGTGAGAAGATCGCCAGTGGAGTGTCCCTGATGGAACCTATACTGACGATCAGAAAGAAGGTTGTGATAGGAAAGATGCTTAAAATTTTTCAATTAAGAATTGACTCAAAAACTTTTGAGACACAGGATGTTAACCCACCCCGTCCTGGCAACTTTTTACCTAACCCACCCCCAGAACCCAGGTAAATTTTCGACTTGTCTTTTTTTGGTTCAAACCTCCGCTTTTGGTGAGAAACATCGAAAATTCAGCGAGAAAGCACTCACCTGAAGTAAGAAATGCACTAAACAGGTGAGAGGCCCCTCACCTGGCTACCGCTTTCTATGATGTGCGCTTCATAAAAGACGCTCTCTACGCGAGGGAAACTTAACCAAAACCACTCAGACTTGGTAATTATTTATTTATTTGGTACGAATTTATATGTAGTACAAGAGTATTTTGGTTTTCACACAATAATATAGGTGATATAAGTGTTGTTCACTCACCAAACACATCAACATACTGCACCTACCTTGGCGATGTTACCTCCTCATTACGTCTGTTCATTACCAACTCTGGTGCCACATAATCTTTGTCCTCCAAATCGGGAATCACTTTCGCCTTGAATTTCGTCGTCACAGAGACTGTGGTGCTACATGTCTTTACTGGCCAGGTCACTGCTAACAGGTGAGTTGCGAGAAAATGGCGCACCCCCCGAGGGGGGGAGGGGGGTTATGCAGGGTCAGGCAGTGTTGCCACCTGGCTGGGGGTAGAGGAAGGTCTCGCACATATTCCTACCAAAATCTCCCGCGAAACTTGAAAAATGTGGAAACGATGGACCTCGCAATTGCAGAACATATGATGCATGTTGTCGGGAGTGAGAGACGGGTTAGGGTGCAACGTGCATCATACGTCGGACGTTAGTTAGAAGGTTGGGAATGGTAACCTTTCTTTGGGACTGGATGACTGAGAGCAAGCTTCCAGCAAGAAGGAAAGGTAGCTACAAGTTGACAGAAAAAGGAGAAAGAGTTTACCTAAGCAGGGTGCAAGCACAGAAGCACAGTTCTTGAGGACAACAGAAGGGACTCCATCAGGCCCATATGCCTTGTTAGTATTGAGGCCAGTGATGGCAGAGAATACATCAGCTGAAGAAATTTTAATGTCAGCCATGAGGAAGTCAGAGGGGGGGAAGTGATGGAGGAACAGCACCGGAATCATCTAAGGTGGAATTGGAGGAGAAAGTCTGAGCGAAGAGATCTGCTTTATCAGTAGAAGAAATAGCTATAGTGCCATCAGAGTGGAAAAGAGGAGGGAAGGATGATGAGGTAAAGTTGTCAGAAAGGTTTCTGGCAAAGCGCCAGAAGAAGCGGGAAGAATTCGAGTTGGAGAGTTCAGAGCATTTAGTACGGATGAAATTATTTTTAGCAGAGCGAAGAACAGACTTAGAATGATTCTGGGCGGAAAAATATAAAAAGATGTGATTCAGGGGTAGGTTAGCTCCGGTACCTTTTATAGGCCCTCTCCTTGTAGCGGACAGCATTAGAACAAGCATGAAGCATGATTAAACCAAGGCTTTCTCGCATTAGTCAAAGGATATGAGAAAGAAACGTATGCCATGCCCGAGAGAATAACCTCCGTAATGCGCAAGGCACACTCAGATGGCTCCCGGCCATGGAAGCAATAATCATTCCAGGGAAAATCAAAGAAGTACTGCCTGAGGGCCTCCCAATCCGCAGCTCCCAAGTGCCACAGACGATGTTTCTTTGGAGGGTCCACAGGCCGTACCAGAGCAATAGGGCAGGTTAAGGTAATAAGGTTATGATCAGAGGAGCCCAACGGAGAGAAAAGATTAACAGTGTAAGCAGAAGGATTAGTTGTTAGGAAAAGGTCAAGTACGTTGGAACTATCTCCAAGGCAGTCAGGGATACGGGTAGGGTGCTGTACAAGCTGCTCTAGGTCATTAGGTTTATCCAGAAATGTCCGATGTTACCCCTCAGTCCGTAGCTACCCCATTATATGGTACTGAAAGAAGATGAAGGATTGGGTTATATACCACTAAATATTAAAGGACACCAGTACTAGTGCAGAAGATTTTGGTAGGTCGAAATATGAAGGAACTGGTTTTTGATGCATTTAAAAAAGGTCTCTTTTACCCTGATCAAAAAGATGAGACAAGTCAGAAGTTAGGTGTGCCATAGCCTCATCCTGTGACTGCTGAATTAACTGCTGTGATGGTTACTGTGAGAAACAGATGGTGAGATGTAGGGATGAGTCGTCAGCATATGAATGAACAGGGTTAGATCACTGATGAAGAGAAGGAAGAGAGTTGGTGGTACGACAGAACCCTATGGAACATGAATGATAGCTCTATAAGAAGAACAGTGGCCATCTACAACAGCAGTTACAAAATGACCGGAAAGGAAACTTATGAGATGAAGGCACATATACTGAAGATGGGCAGAAACCACAAGAGGACAGTTTGGAAATTCACGATTTATGCCACACTCTGTCAAAAGCCTTTGAGATGTCATGAGCAATGCCAAAGCTTTTGTTGAAGTCATGAAAGGACCAAGAGTCAGAAAGGAAGATGAGAAGATCATCAACAGTGTCACTGGTGGAACCCATCCTGGTAATCAGAAGGAAGGTCCAGAAAGGATTTTTTTTTCATTTTAAGAAGAAAACTTTACAATACTGTAGCAGTTACTAAAGCAATTGGGCCATACATCGGGGGCTGGGAATGGTCACCTTTCTTTGGGAGGGGCTACATGAGAACAACTTTCTTCCTCCAGCGCTTCACTACATCAGGGAGAAGGACTGGTAAAGGAAGGAATGAGTGTTCTGGCACCAAAATCAAAACATACATTGCCCAAGCCTGTCTTTTTCATGGAAAATAAGTTGGGCTTTCTTTAAACTTGTATCACAGAAAAATAAGCATAAAGAAAATATAGATATGATGATCATAAGAAGAGATCCTCAAAGCTAATCAGACTGTTCATTAATTTCTTCATTTCAGTGTACTGTATTCATTCATCCATTATCCAAACCTATGTCACCCCACAGAGAAGCATAGGAGCCCGAGGCTAGGCAAGTTGGTCCTGACATTTAAGATGATAGTGACCAGCATCACTCATCCCTGAATGGCATTACATGAGCAATAAACCCTAATCACCCCGTGGATATAAACCTTCACTGGGTCAATCTGACTGACAGCACCTCAATTACCCAGTGTCACGAATTTTCTACATCGTAACATCATGTTAAGTCAATCGTGACATCGAGTGATTTTGCGGGAGGAATGAATTATTATGAAATGTACGATGTTTCGCTCATTCTCTCAAACCGTCCGCTCGCGTGCTTGTATTCGCTCAAGTTGTCAAAACTTTCGTCATTCTACCGCAAGTAATTGTTTTTATGTGCGGGCGGTGCGTTCCTCTGAGCGATAACTTTTGAATTGTCGGTCCCGCTCTGAGCCGTTATACGCCGCCCGCGCCCCTTCCTGCGCTCCTCGCGCCGTGGATTCAAATAGGAGCTCAGTCTGTCTGTAGACACAGCGCGTCGCGGTACGCCTCTAAAGGCTTGAGTGATTTCTTAGCGATTTCAGATCTCAGCTTGTGTTGGCATGTGTCCCGTAGCTCCCACCCCCTTGGTGATCGTTGCAGCAGCTCGGTCTCATCCATACCGATTAGTATTTTCTTGTTTTCCTAGGCTTAAGCTTTTGAGATATTTAGCTGTCTGTCTGAGTGAGTGAGTGCATTTCCCTTCCGTTGATTTGAATTGGAGTCATGTAACGTAAATTTATTTGCTTGTATTTAATAAATTTACAGTTCGTTTTCTTGAGCTTTGTTAAATGTAACAGTCGTGTTTAATTTTCCCACTTATTTAATATAGTTTTGCTACTCCACATTAGCACAACTCTTTGTATTAAATCACGACTGGTACTCAGGCCAGCTTTTGGCATTAATCCTTAAATTCGTTGTGCTAGCTAGGAGTTTGGCTCAGCCAAGATCCTGTTTATTATTATTATTATCATTTTTGAATGTTAAGGGGAGAAACTAACTTTCTCAGAGGCCAACGGTACAATATTACAGCCTAATTGAGCGTCTAGTCTCTGCTGTGTACCGTTGAGAAAGTCTATAAATTCTCGACTCTACAGAATTGGCGAAGTGAGCCAGCATAAAGTGAAATCGCTGCTCGATTTCACGAGTCTATTCTCTCGTAGTAAATGACTCGATAGTCATTCTTAGCACACATAGCTATATATTGTATACTCGAGTTATACAATATCACATTTATCTTTTGAATTATACACTTATCCTTTTGAAATACCTAAATCTCCCCTGACATCTGGCGACCTCACCAGGATGAATACATAAATTTCCCCTGACACACTTAACCACCAGGTGCCAAAATTTGGTTATATGGTTACCACCCAGCATAGTAAGTGGTTTCCTGGTGTGCAGGAAACCATTTGGCTTGTCACTCAGTGTAGAGTCACCCACAGGCAGAAGAATGAGGAAAGAATGAAGGCAAGAAAGACAGAAGAGGGAGAATAAAGTCACCTGTAGGCAGAAGGACAAGGAAGGAATGAAGGAAAGAAAGACAGAAGAGGATTGAAGGAAAGAAAGATGGAGGAGAGGAAAGGGCAAACACCCGAGAGCAGCACTACATCGAATGAGTGTACCTACACTAAAATCATCTTTTATTTTCATTTCTAGCCCTGGGCTCCTACTCTCCTCATGGGGCAATGTAGGATTGCCTGATGGATGGATGGATTCACTGCTTATGGTTTGCACAAGTTTACCATTCAAAATTTTTGCAGATAACTGTATAATTTACTTTTGTTTATATTTCTTTTTAGGTTTGAAATATTTCTGATTAACATTTTCTAAACTAAGTCAATTACATAAATTTTAGTGCAGTAATTACAAACATCTTAAGATATTATAAAATTAAGAACTAGACTGTGAATGAGACTAATGGTGAAGAGTGGCATATTTCAAATCACATGTATGCGGCTGACACTCTAGTATTTTCTAACAGTGAAAAGGATCTTTGTCGACTGCTTCAGTTCTGTAAATGTCTGTAAGTTGTATGGTTTATAAGTATAGCATATGCAGATAACAGTAAAGTCATGTTTATTGAAAGAATTAAGTTTCAGCATCATGTGTTCATGAATTCTGTGAGACGATATGGTAGAAGAGTTCAGTTACCTTGGTGTATTATCCCAGGCCACGCTGATTCTCTGTGAGGTAATTTACCTCCCATGAGTCATAGTTTTATAATCTATGGAACTTGTACCTTATATGAGCCTTGCCACGTGGCCCTTACAGACCTTCATCGTGCTTCATATGAGGTCTGCAGTGTGGTAAGGGTTAAGTGAAGAAAGAGGTATATGTACTAGGAAGTGGACACCAGAATGAATGGGTTGGGTGTGTCCTCATAAGAAGTGACAACTTTGATTGCGAGCTAAGATGTCCACATTTAAAAATAACTGATGCTGAGAGCTGTAGGCCTACCCTGAGGGTAATGTTCAGTCTGAAGGGCTTGACTTTGAGCTTCTTGGTCCTCCATTAAATTCTAAAGACAAAGAATCTTTGGAGTTTTCAGTGACTGAGGATGTGTATGATGGCTTCTTTAGGTAGTCTACTGATGTGAGTATCGGGCTGAGCACAATAGGGGGAAGTCAGCGTGAATTCAGGGGGTCCAGCTAATTGTTGTATAGGGTTTATGAAGGTGGCTAATTATATCCCATGGGTAACCTGGGTGAACTTGGTAGTAAAGGCCACAGTGCTGCCTCAAATAGGCCAATATGATTAGCTACGTGATTCAACAGACTCAATGAGGGTTACTAGGGTTATTACCTGTGCTGTAATGTTATGCAGGAAATGAGGAAATGCTCTAGGAAGTGGATGTTCAGCCACATGGTGACATTCTGTTTCATCCCTGCAGTAGTCAGGGACCTTGGTTAAGAGTGAACACTGTTCTCAGGGTGGTACAGTCCTGTATTTAGACAACATGTCTAGGAACTTAGGGGCCAATTGAATTAGTACCAAATGGTAGGGCTGGCACCTTTTGAGTACTCAGCATGCATGTCTTACTGACAGACTGTCATTATTGTGCACTGTGGAATATCCAAATGATGTCTGAGAGTAACTTTCTGATACCAGCAAGAGATATACTGAAGCGTAACTCCCTGATTCAAAGTCCAATTATGTATCACAGGGACCAGAAAGCCAGCGAGTGCATCATTTTGCAGGTCTTTGAACTGAGATGTCATTGTGTTTGTGTCATGGTAGATTCTTGTAGGATAAACTCACTCTCTCTCTCTCTCTCTTTTAGGGGACCTAGGATGCCTGAAGGTAGTGTCCTATTACAGTATATATCCCTGTGAGTTACTGTTTCTAGGATGTGGCAAGAAGCCTGAAAGGCTGATGAGGACAAGTGTCCTGAGACATGTCCCAGTGATGTGACATGTCAGTGGTGCTGACTATGCCAGTATCCAGACTGAGATATCCCCATGGTTCAGTATATACTTGGAAGAAATGACAAAGAAATGATACTTGGAAACCTATAAATAAGGCCACCAGATCAAGTGTCTCCCTTCCCCATTAGTTAGGGAAGTGTCTCTAAATGGATGGAAACTTCCACAAGCATGGCAACCCTACCGTATGACCCAATGGGCAACACCTTGGGGATTGTCAGGATGACTGGCATGAGTAAAGGTATAAACTCTAGGAAGCCAGGGTAACTGGTGCCTACTTCAGAGTTTAAGAGTAGGAAGAAAGGTTGACTAGTCACTGAAAAATGGTTGCACTGCTATCCACAGCCTGAGAGAAAGAAAAAGAGATTTCACAGCACAACAACACCATCCAGTGGCAGGGTTAATACAGTATATTGCTCCTAATACTGTGAATTCACTCCCCTCCCTCTCCTTCAGTGAGGGCTCTATTCTTGCCCCATGTGGGCATGGCTGTAAGGCTGTTACTACTTGTCACATGGCTAGGCTTTTAAGGACAAGAACTGCACCCAACCTGTTGAGGTATGCACCTGAAGGGTCATAGGACATATAACAAAGGGTAACAATGATGCCTTTCCTGGGTGCTTTAATCAACCATGTATATGTGATATGGGCAGCAGGAACTTGGGCAAGAAAGTGCTTTCTCCACAGAATTATCATCACTTAAACCACTGCCCTACCAAATGCCAAGTCAGGCAGTGAATCAAGAGAGGAGCAACTTCCTATGACCAAAACCTGCAGGCCAGAGCTATGCAGTAAGGGGGAACTGCGATTTCATTTTTCCCTTTCAGCACATCTGGTTAACAGTATGGAAGCTGGGGGACACTGCTCTTGCTGAGGAAGAGTAGTGATTTCCAGTGCCTCCCTTCATGGTACAAGACCTAGAGCAGTGCAGATAGTGAAAAGAGCAGTATCCCATGCTGAGCTACATACAGAAAGTCAGAAATAAGAAACAAAATTTGGGGGGAGCCGGTGGCTGAATCGGTAGAGAGGAAGCCTGCAGTCCTGATGGACCCAGGTTCGAATCCTGGCTGGGGCTGGGAACAGTTTGAGGATCTGGATTTCATAAAAGCAGAATTTCCTGATCTACCAGAAGACCCACTGACATGTCATAAATGTACCCCACTAAAACCAATACACCAGTCCTGTATGAGACAGCCCTAGCATGTATTCAATATGGACGGTGGGTGTTAGCACTGAAGCGGTGATATGTGGAGGTATATGAGGATTACTGGGCCTTGGGATAAGCTACTACCCCTGAGATATAGGCCCTGAAGCCTTTGCCCAGATTGGGACACATTAAAAAAAATAAAAAATAAAAAATAAAAAATAAAAGGCAGGTTCAGCAGTAATAAAATCCTGTAACCAAAGGGAACTTTGGTTTAGATGAAAGAACTGTAGCAATGAGGTATGGTACAGTAGAATGGACACAGCAAAAACTATGAAACTGAATGCAAGTCTAAAGCATACATAGCCTATAAATGATTTACTATAATTTTAAAAAAAATTAAGCTCTGCATGGTTAAAATCTACTTATTGTGTGGCAGAAAAGAATAAAACCATTTACAGTATCTATGGTAGCTGAAAGGACTAAAGAAAGTCATGTCGCCAAGTGATACTTATGAAGGGGTAAAGTAGCCTGCAATAATTTCTGTTAGGGATTTCAAGCAGAGCACGAGGTCAATATCTACTGGTAACATATGAACCAGAGGTACTTACACTGTTCGTTTATGCCAATTCGGGTAGTTTAAGCTTTCATACAGTTTGGGAAAAGGGTAATAAGAATACCAGTAATACCTCAAACAAAGGCTACTGTACCAATATCTACAGCAGCTTGCTAACCTTTAGCTCGGCCATCACAGTGATCCTTTGTACATCAAAGCCCTGTAGTGCAGTCTCCAGAGTGCGCAATGCCCGCATCACCTCACTGTTAGGTGTTTCTTTCAATCCATCTTCAGGGACCTATGAAGTATAATATTCGTATTTGGTGTTTACTTAGCAATACCAATACCTAATAGCCTATACAAATAAGACGTATCTTCATTAAAGTGAACTTCATAGCACTGTTTATAATCACTGCTCGTTTATATCCCAGAATGTCAAAGTACGCTAATATTCAATTACAACAGATTTTAAAAGGATGTATGAGCTTTACAATACGAATGTTTAGCCCAAAACAAAACATTGCTCACCATAAACATCATATTTGTTTCATGGCCACTTATTTCCTTCTTGTAGAGCCTATATTTTGATAGGTTCTTGTATTTTTTCTTCACTAAGTATCGAGTAGACATTTTTCTAAGCAAGGGACATAAAACTAATATATCTTTTTAGCTCTGGATCCTCGCCTCATAGACTTCCTTCTCCTGAGAAACTAAAAACACTCTTAACTCTTCTTCTCTTTTGGTCCTTTTTGTCAAGATGAATATTACAGCTTATCATCTATTGCATATTAAAGCTTGTGACTGGTTTTAAGTATTTTGATATACCAAAATAAAAAAAAAAGTGCTTAACACTAGTAAATTAGTTATTAGGGCTATTTTTGGCGCTAACACGGAAGACAAGTTGGTACAAAAGTAGCTTCTAAAGAAAACAGCTGATGGCAGAAAACAGGTGAAGCGCGAGTCGCGACTGTCTGACAGTGAATCGTCGACATTAATCTTGCTATCTCGTTTGCATGCCATGTTCATACCAAGGTCAAGTGAGAGACCTTGGTTCTTACTAGCCTTTTGAACCTTATTTGCTTCGACTAGAGGAACCGCTGAATAGCAGTAAAAATGTAATTTCTATCGAAAGAAAAGCCTTCATAAATATGATTGTTAATTTTTGTTTTGTTCAGTGTAAATCTACGTTATATTAATCTTAGGGGGAATTTCTTTATCCAAATTATATAGAAGTTTGGGTTCAAGATCGTAACGATGCTTCATTTTAGTAAATGCAGGCCTAATGTAATACTTCAACTTGAAACATGGCTGTCAAAAACTCGAGTAGCCTTAAAAGGAACAGTTACATTAAACATAATGTACAACAATTATTTCCTCATGCATTTTGTTATGAACAAACAATATAGGTAAATCGTAATTAGTACTACCGATAATAAAATCAGGAAATAGCAAAAAAGCCAAAGACTAGGCCTACTTACGGGGGAGACGTGCATGATTTTTTTTTTTTTCAGCAGCAGGTATGCATCATCATAAGGAATGCACTGTAACAGTATACTTCAACATTACCCAGACGCATTATATATATCAGATTCGTCCAAAAAGCAGAGTACGACACACAAATATTAGAGAGAGAAAGAGATGCAAAGCAAAAGACCTGTAAAGTTTCGAATACTGTATTGTTTCTTTACATATTTGCAAGACAGTCAAAAGTTTAACAGGCGTGTCAGTTTATGCAAAATGGTGTACTGTGTTGCAGCAAGGGTTAATGTACCTCCTGGACAAGGCATCTCACTTTTTGCAGTAGGAGCGACATTTGACTCAGGTGTCCATCCACACTTTGTGGTTGGTAGGCAAAATGAGTACCTAGGTTAACACCTAGGGAAGGTGACTGCGGTACCTGGGTGATGCAGTGTCCTTGTATTCCAGGTTCAAAGACCTAAGTTACGGATTTGAGCACCGCAGCTAAGCGCCTCATGGCTTCCGCCCCCACCTTTACCTTTACCTGTAACGCCACAACATCGCCACAAGGCGTCGGAGGTTTTCGAATTCGAGTTGGCAATTAGTATGTTGTCACTGGTTGTGGATGGCTAGGGGGAAAAAAATAATAAGTTTCACCCGGCACGACAACAGTAGATGAATATAATTATCGATCCTATATAGAACCCAGCATTTCAGTAAATGATCTTTAATTGTTGAAACACTATCTGTTTGATCAGAGGTGTACCAAATGACAACTGTGCACGTGCATCTGATGATGTCACGGACGTTCCGCCCACCTCACCCTGTGTCGTCCCTTTGCAAGGACAGTATAAGTTAGAATAGATTTATACTGTATTTTCCTTCCCCCCTACCTGAGAAGACATCGCCCCCCCCCCTCCCCCGACCTTTAAAATTGTCTTAACCTACAGAGAACAGACGCAGGATGAGGTTGGCGGAGCAGCCGTGATATCAGCCGTGCATGCACAGTTGTTCAGTACACTTTTTGCTTCAAGTAATTACTGGTTTGCTACACTAGCACTTGTCTGAGCTCAGCTATATGATGGCAACATGCCAGAGTAATTATTAAATTTAGTTACACAACCTCACTTAGTAATACGACTCAAATCAAAGATGGTCTGCTTTGGCCTTTGCCCCAAATTTGGCAAAGAAGGGGGGGGGATTATGTGGCTCTCACAGTTGACTCAGGCTTAATATCAAAGAGAAATACCATGATGTCATCCCCTGGGCAAAACCTGTGAAGCCAGCTGACAGCCCTATACATTCAGAACAAAGAAATCCATAGGGTATCATTTCTTTATTTTCAATAGCCCCATATAATTAAAAAAATGGATAAAATATTCTTGTTGATATTTCGAGGTTTGTATTGTAGATGAATGATAATAGAAGAAGAGGAAGAAGATGATGATGATGATGATGAATCCCCTCACCATAGGAAGTATCATCAGGACACAGTACTGGCACTACTAGTACTGTACTTCTCCACACTAGCACCACTGATACTCCTTCCTTTATTAGCAGTCCCTTCACCACACTTGCACCAACATTACTTCTGCCTACTATCAGTACCACACTGGCGCCACTAGTACGCCCTACTCTCTTAAACCACACTGACACCAGCTGCATTCCACCCCTGTAGAGGACACTTCATTGCACCAGCACGACCATACATAGGCACTTCCTTCAAACTCTATTAAATATAAACATTTTCATCCCTATATTCTAGAAAATATAGGTTTCTTAGAAACGAAGACATTCTGTCTGCTTCTTGATTAAGGATGGTGTTTATTGCCTCCCAGCAGTCATCACAATGAAGGTGAGATTCTACAGCTGGAATCTATCTATCTCTCTATCTATTGCCAGACACCATAATCCCGTAAGGGGTGGCCATTTGACTTTGAGTTATTTTTTTTTTTTACGGGGAGGGGCACTAACCCTCCACCAACCCACTTGTTGACACGTAGGGAGCACGTATGGTTTGGTTATATGGTTACCACCCAGCGTTGTAAATGGTTTCTTGGCTTACAGGAAACCATTTGGCTTGTCACTCAATGTAATGCCACCTGTAAAGGAAAGAAAAGCAGTAAGAAGTGACATTAAATATAGGAGAAATAGGAAGAAAGGAGGGCAGGCACAGAAAAAGAATGATAAAGGCTAAGGAAGAAGTAGGCAGCACTACATCAAGTGAGTGGATGATCCTCTTCCAGAAGGACGTCTGTATCTGTGAATATACGAGTAACAGCACCCAACTTGGAAGGCTATTTCCTTTTGCAATGGTCTTGATTAAAAAGACCTGAAACACTCGTCCTATGAGAAACGGGGAATGAAATATCTGGTGGGTGAAATAAGGTGTCATCCGCTGGATGTAAGAGGTAACTAAATACTGGTATGTTACTGCATCCAACAATTGTATACCTATTGCACGTCACATTTTTTTTAGTCTCCCTCAGTGCTCATTAATGTCTATACAAATAACACACTCTGATAGTATAGCAAAGTTTACAAGCAACAACCTACAGCATTCCGACATCGAGCACCATTATGAATGGCTGCTGCTGTACAGTATATCTTTACTTGATTGATTTCTTGTTGACTTACTCATTTATACAACTTCAGAACTAACTGATGGAAGGTTATAAAATGTCTCATCTCTTTTTAGGTTGGCTACACCCATACCAGGTCTGTTCAGAAAGTATCTCACCTCATTTCTTTTTCTCATCAACCAGTTGGAGGATAGGGGTGGGATTTGTGTAGAGCAGTACAGGACCTTCGTGCGCGTGCATGATTAATGCAAGCCCCCTAGTGACTCAGTGGCTGTCAGTCAGCGTCCGTTCACGTCCAAATGAGCCTGGGGTTGCAACAATTCATTATTCTTTGTTTCTCTCGATGTTTTTAACTGACATGCAAAAGACTTTTCAAACTCGGGAGGATAAATATAGACTCACTCAATTCCTTCAGAACTAGAGTCCAGTCAAATCTGATGGTTGTGTTATTAAAATGTATACATCATCATAGTGAAAGGGTTAATGTTCCAAACCTTGGAATTGTCTGTGTCGCAAGGCACCAGCCTAGAGAACATCGCAAGCTTCTCTTGTTGTTGATAGTTACTGTTGAAAACTGTGGAATAAACCTTCACTAAATTCAAATCCTTTTATCCTACAGCAACATTTTTTTTTATTACAGGGTATACTCTCACGGCTTCTCACTATCCCCACCACAGTTTCAGCCCATCTCACTTTTTTTTTTTTTTGTCCCTCTTGCCCGTTTCTTTACTCCCTAACTTTTACTCTCAAAGGATATTTTAAAATAAACCTCCACTGCTCTTAAACTACTTATCCTACAACACCAATTTTCGGTGAACATAGATTTCTCCCCCAGCTCCACCGCCCAGCAATATTCCACCCCTTCTTATACATTCTTTTGCTCACCACAAAGCAAAAGTGATGATATACAGAGTTGGTGGGAGTACTGTCAAAGCAGAGGGAGTGTGGCTATGTGCAGTTTGCCACAAGGGTGTGGGATGTAACTCCATCTTGTGCAGTATTTGTGACAAGTGAGTGGATAAGAAATGTAGTGGTATTAGTGATAGACTGCGAGATAATGCTGATTTCGTGTGTGCGATGCATTGGAGAAAGCATGTAGATTTTTTCAGGCGTGAAAGGATTGATCTTGCTAGTGAGTCTCTTGAGTGTGTGAAAGCTTTGTCATTTGGGGGACATTTCATGTGTTGGAGGTGGGGCTGGAACTAGCCACCTCTGTGGTCTACTGATTAGGAAATGGTAATGCATTTAAATATTCAGGAAGTGTGATAAGTAAGGATGGAAAATTTTTGGAAGAAGTGCACGAAAGGGCACAAGAGGAAGAAGAGGTTGTTGGTTCACTGAGCGCAGTGGTAAGGAATAGGGAAGTGGCCATGGAAGTAAAATAGTAGCTGCAAGACAATATTGTGATCCACACTCCAACATACGGAAGCGAAGCTTGGACCCTGTTGGAAGGACATAAGTAAAGTCTCAGAACAGTAG
>JAGKTI010005128.1:0-14635 GCA_018397915.1 Birgus latro
TCCTTCTTCACCGTCCAGATAAAGAAATATTACAACAACTTTTATTTGGCATCTTTTAATCCTATGTGAAAATGGGGAATAAAAGTGTTCATTTATATACATTTAAATCAGATTTAATTACCTCCAGACAAATAAAGAATAATTACATCTTACTTTAGAGTATATTATATATAAAGGAATGATTTTTTTTTCTGATAATTTTCCGTTACAATTTAATGTAGGAAAAAATATAGAGATGCTGTGGCAGCGCAAGGCATGAATAAAACTGAAGTAATATGTGTACAAAACGAAAATCCCCTGACTCGGTTTTTTTGGGGGGCGGAGACTCCCCAGGGAGGTGGGTGGGAAAACGCAATACTGGGAGAGAGATTGAACGGCTTTATTGCTATTACTGTTGTTTACAACAGCTGGACTGGACTTCCCCAGGCATACTCGGAGAGAGAGAAGAGAATGGGATAGACAGATCCACTGAAGGCAACCTGCACCACCTTTGTTAACGGGCAAGTATTACTTCTTCCTTGCTCCAACGCCCACCACCACCCAAACCCAGCCCTCCTACCCCTCGCAACCCAAATCACGTTTTTGTACCCAGGCCTCGCGAAACGAGAACGGGTGTTTTGTTTTGAGCGGTGTGTGTGTGTGTGTGTGTGTGTGTGTGTGTGTGTGTGTGTGTGTGTGTGTGTGTGTGTTTAAAAACAAATGTTTTAAAGTTGTAATCTGATTTAAATCAGAACTGGGGAATGGTTGATGGAGAGAACAAGAGGAATGTTCTTGTCTTTCAAGAACAATAGGTCAGAGATCTAGGTCACGGAGCTGGGTCAAACGTTGATTCAGCAACGTCACCGTCAACAGTGTGTATCCAGTTATGACAAACCTTGGAGGAAGAGCTGAGGGTATGGCAGGAATTGGGTGATTCACGTTTGAAAACGCTCATTGAAAGATCAAGGTCGCAGGTCAAGGTCAAATTTTCGATTCAGACGTGTGACGGTTAACAGAATAACTCAGACAGTTTTAGTCTACTTTTAATCAAGCTTGGCTGAATGGCTGAGGGTGGGGCGCGAAGCAAAGATTTTTTTTTTTTTTTTTAAGAACTATAGGACAAATTTCTGTATCATGGGGGAAGGTCAACTTAAAATGTTCATCCAATTTACACCACTAGTGAAAGGTTGTGGATAAGACACTAATAACAGGGTGTGATTACGAGCACAATCCAAGGTCAAGGTCACAGGGAAAGGTCAAAGGCCATATTTTCAAGACTAGGTCGGCTCAGAGTGTTGTTATTATCGGAACAAAATTTTGTAGGAGAGTTAAGCGTCAGATAATACAGAATATTCATAAACTCTATCAAACTTTATGCTGTAAAATTCAGAAAGATTTTGATCAACGTAATACTAACCCCCCCCCCAAAAAAAAAATAAGTGACAGCAGCAGAATAAACTACAGATATACAGAAATATATAATTAGTCTTGAGAGTGTTAAAAAAGATGTTGCCACAGATATATTGTATAAAGAGAGTTTATTATATCCTTTATATAGGAGGGTCTGGACTCATGAAACTACAGCTCCACCATCAAGTTAGCCTACTGTTCCACTGCGTCTAGTTCACGTTTCAAGCAAATGCCGCTTTTTCCTCGGCATGTCACATCAAAGAGGATCATCTATGGGCAGAGAAACATACCATGCCTCTCTCAGCTATTCCAGTGCATCTGCTTCACACTTACAGCATGGACTGTACGTCACTTTCCTCCCTGATGTACAGTACAGTACCACAGAAAACTCTCCATGAGCAGAGATACATGCCATACCTCTCAGCTATTCCACTGTGTCTACTTCACAGTTAGGGAATGTCCATCATACTGCTCCCTGATACACATTATCAGGGAAATTCATCTAAGGGCTGAGAAACATGCAGCTCCAACTGCATCTTCACTTGTCCACAACATCATACTCAGTGCACACGAACACCACAACCCAAGAGGCGAAAGAATACATTGAAACCCAAACTTTTCACCAGGGATTGTCTACCTCATAAGGCAATGCGATTTAAACACACCTCACCTTTCCCACACACACAACACACCATCTTACAAGGTCTCAAGAACTAAACAATGAGATCAACAACAAAATTAGTTCAATGAAAATGGAAAACTGGAAGGCCTTTGTAACAACACTGTCACTCCACAAACACCTCTAGACTCTACAAAATATTTAACAGTATCACTCAATCACAAACATGAATTTCCAAGACCCACACCACCATCACCTCCAACACCCAACAAACCACTTCCTACAAAGAACAAGCAGACATTCTTGTAAATCACTACAAAACATGTCACAACACTCACAGAGTATGAAAAACAAACACCTCAGCATAGGCCGTTCATTCCTCTCGATCACAATACAACCCCCTTCAGTCCAGAACAGACACTTAACATCAAGAAAAAGAGCCCTACAAGCACAGGGCCAGATGGTATCAGCAACCTGTACCTGAAGCCTTAAGGACCAAAAGGCATCCAGACCCTGACAAACATCAGCAACTACTCATATTCCCACTGCAGCATTCCCAGTATTTGGCAACATGGAACAGTCACCACTATACCTAAACCAAACAATGACCCGACACTCCCTTCTTGGTACAGACTCGTAACACTACTTAGGACACCATTCAAAATCGGTGAACATCTCATTTCCAACAAGTCATTCCCCATGTCCCCCTTGCTCCTTCATGGCACGGATTCTGAACAATGCACTCTACAACCACCTTACTGACTAATCTCAGGCAACGAGCATCGAATGGCATCAACTCCACACCAGCTCAGATTACACTTCTCACAACAGATAAGTAAAGCCGTAGATGCCATCCCGCGATGCAAAGCAATCACCAAGATAATGAAAATGAATATGGGGACCAACACTAAATGTTGGCTTGCAGGCTATTCATATGGTAGATAAGCAAATGTTACATTCCATGACAAGTCATCATGGACAAGAAATTTCCCCAACGGAGTTCCACAGGGCTCTCCTCACTCAACCATACTCCTCGACCAATACATACATGTTCCCACACCCCAACCACCAACAAACATTCCCTCATTATGCAGATGACATCACCGTAATAATCACACACCACGCTGCAGACACAGACTGCACATTGCAACAGGACTTCCTCAACACACTGCAAACTTGTAAAGATTGCCCCAGAAATATCCAGCACCACACTCATCATCAGCAGTAAACATGGCCACAGGTACTCCCACCACATCATACTTAACAATGTACTAGTACATGTGCCACACACACCCTCTATTAAGATCCTTGGAGTGACATATAACACCGGACTCACATTCAAGGGCCATGTACATCGAGAGGTGGTGCATCCCCAGACTCAATGCACTAAGGACAATTATAAGGCCACACTTTGGGGAACAAAAAGAAGCACTCTCTATACTCTACAAACATTAGATGAGTAATGTCATATTCCTCCCCGGCATGGGCTCCCATCCAATCTAATGCCCACTACAACATCTTGCAGATTATACTGAACAGTGCCTAATGCCTCACCACTGGCTCCATCAAAATGACCCACAGCTTACTTGCAATCTGAAACGAAAGTCCTCCCTGTCAGAAACTAACTCGATATGAGGGGCACACAATTCTCTGCAGCAGCCTTCCCCAATACATAACACCCCTGTCCTAGAAACATACAACACACCTAGGCACATCCCACCTCCAGATATTTCAACACTAACAAAGAAAAAGAACACCTACCTACTGTATTCATGTGTAGGGCAATACTACCCCTTGATCACAACACGATTTTACAACCCCCCCCCACTCCTCCTGACATCCACCCATTGAAGGTGCCCTTAAATTGAGTTGACTGAGTTCACCTAGCTACACCCAGAGCTCCTGCTCTAGAGTGTAGCTAGGTGAACTCGGTCACCCAGCCCTCCTCAACTAATAGTTTAGATTAGAGGCAGAGAAACACAAGAGGTTTCTCAACATTTGAACACTGGCCAACAGAGGAGAGTGGGAAGTAGAACAGGTGTAATGTTAAGTGAACTTTTGTCCTTGGGTGTACCTTGGTGGCACCTGCCCGACTGCCTTACTCCCCGACTCCACCCAAGCCTGGAAAGGAATAAAAGATCCAAGTCAATTTTTACAATAAACAAATCTCAGTAGCTATGGTTCAGTAATATTACAGATCATTGTCTTTGGTATAAATTTTTCATCATAACACTAACTCAAGATTGGCCATGAAGTGTCAGGAGTGGAAATAAAAGTATAAAGTAACAATCTCATACTCAAATCATGCTCAAGAAAGTATGTGAGTATGGTACCTGGAACTTGGCCTTCATTTGGGGAGTGAAGCGATTGACCCAGTCCCCAGTGGCACCTGTAAGGAGAGAAGAACACAGGATGAACACTGAGAACACTGCCATTGAGAACATACGATACTCAGCTTAAATTCACCTGATGGAACTGGGCCACTCATACAACTTGAAAACTAAGTCACAGTTGCGTGAATTTAGATGAAATTTAGTAACGAGGTGGACATGAGCCTCCTTCATTAATAGTTAAACTGACCTTCCAGTCTGACTCCACTTGGCCGTCAACTGAGCTGAAAAGGGTTATAGAACTTTGTCAGGTAAAACATGCTAATTCACCTTTGTCTGTGGGCTCACCTTAATCTCACCCAGCTTATATCTATCTACTTCTAGTAAAGGGTGGTGGCTCACCTTAATCTCACCCAGCTTATATCTATCTACTTCTAGTAAAGGGTGGTCCATATATTACGCCATGGCCAGTATTCTTGTCAGTTAAGGAAGGTCCTTAACACCTTTTCCTAAGTAATTTGTATATTACACCTTACTGTGCTCTTCAGTGTTACATAAATACTTCTAACATCACCATATCCTGCAATAATACCGTAAAAAGTATGTTAACTAGCCATATCCCAAAATAAATCACCAAGGAAGAGGTGTCAGGGAGCTTCCTTACCAAGTGACAATATGGGCCCATGTGTTGCAGGGACGGCTCGGTCAGCGTAAACAGTTTCTACTTCCCATAAATCGGTTCTGTTTATCCATCTATAGCCAACGCCTTAATCCCGTAAGGGGTGCCCACAAACAAATAGCCTCCATGTCACCCTGTCTCTTGCCATTTCGTTGTCCTCCCCCCAGCTCACATATCCCTGTCTTATATACCTCTCCACTCCATCCCTCCATCTCATCCTCAGTCTCCCACTCCCTCTCCCTCTTTTCTACATTTTTACTACTTCCCATAAATCTTTTCATCCTTAATACTCTCCACTTTTTTGCTTGCACTGATTGCATGGTTGATTAGTAGCTTCATGATGAACCCTAAATTTCTGCTTTCCCCATACCAGCAGACTGAGCCAGGACCACATGATACAAGGGTGCAATATACCCTCCATCTTGTGCATCACTGCCTGCCCAGCTTAGCATACTGTAACCTGGTCATTCAAACCTGACATGCTTAACCTACTTTGTCTCACTGGCTTGCATCCATTAATGAGGTGAGTGAAGATGATGGTGATGTAACGACAATGATGATGAACACTACAACGAAGACAGGGATGATGATGATGATGATGATGATGTAACGGCAATGATGATGAACAGTACGACGAAGACAGGGATGATGATGATGATGATGATGATGATGTAACGACAATGATGATGAACACTACGATGAAGACAGGGATGATGATGATGATGTAACGACAATGATCGTGAACACTATGACGAAGACAGGGATGATGATGATGATGATGATGACAAAGATGATGAACACCAAGACAAAGACGGATGATGATGATGACGATGATGATGTAATGACAATGATGATGAACACTAAGACGAAGACAGGGAGAATGATGATGTCAATGATGATGATGATGATGGTGACAATGACGAGGAGGACGGACGACGACGATGACAGACATGATGATGATGGTAATGAAGAGAATAATAATGATAATGATGCCAAAGGTGACAATGACAGTGGATGATGATGATGACTGACAGTAAAAAAGGCAATACAGTACAAGTCCAATTATTCGGTATGTACGGGACCGGGCCAATGCTGAGTAATCAGATTTGCTGAATAATCGAAAAACCTACTCAGTACCTTGTATGTATTTGTGAACACTGTCATCACTACTTATATTATTGCAAATATGTTTGGAGAGAGTACTCTATACAGTAGAACCCACAATAGCTGAACTCATAAGTAACTACTTCACTAATTAGCGATTTCTTCCTTAAAAAATAGTAGGATGAATAAAGAAAATATCTGGAGGAATCTGAAATGAATTCGTATCTTTCTGCTGAAAGTTAAATGTACATTTAGCCATCATTCTTGTTTTTGCTTTTGTGTTTAGATGTGAAAGAGTATTAATGCAATCAGTACAGTATTCCATTAACCCCCTAGTAACCCCTGGCACTGAACAACCCTTAACAGTACCGGTGTCAGTGATGTCGAGTTAGCGTGAGCTATAAAAAACTGTGAACAATTATGGGCGGCAAACGAAGGTCACTGGTATGTTTACACGATTCGACGCCACCATCCCAAGCAGTCAGGTGGTCACTTAGTCTCAGATGTTTTCGCCCATATGTCACATGGACCGTAATTTTATCACTTCCTCCGAGAATCATAGCTATTCATACGATGGGTTTAGGAACTAAAAAACATAATGCTAGGTGCGCCAGACGATTCTCTTGACGTCCTTAAGAATAATACATTGATTTTAGAGCTCTTTAAAAAATTGTTCTGGGGCCGGCCAAGGGTGCACACAAATTTCTGAACCCACAGCCACTGAGGGTATAAGCCGTTAAGCCATACCTACGATTGTCTGCAATGGAAGAAACTTACTCTACATACTCAAAGATGGATTTCGTTTCCCAGTTTGACAACTGTAGGTTAGGTTACGCTTTGTTAAATTATTAGGTAGAGTTAATCTACGTTAGGTTAGATTTAGATAAACGTTTAGGACAGTCCCTTTCGCCATCATACTGACGAATCAAACCAGAGTTGTCATAGATGAACAGCTAAAAACAACGGGAAAACAGATTTAAAAAAAAACATTTATTTATGGGTAATGCATTACAGTATCAGTGGTTCATAGGCTACACAATTACCAGTAAATATCATTCTCATGAGGGAGTCAAGAAATAGCGAATTTCAAGAATTAGCGAGGGGGTTTGGAATGTAATCCTCACTAATTGGGGGGTGCGGGGTTACTGTACCATAAGATACCGTGCAATACTGTAATCAATACAGTAGGGTAGAGTGAGGTAAAAGGCCCCCCCCCCTTGTACCTCCTCTATTATTTACTTATTCATCCTAGTCAGCTGATCAAGGGATCAACACCATCTGGTGGCATTTCCCTACACTAACAAATCAGTAGCAGATGACCGGCGAAGGAAGGAGAATGTGTTTTTCTCCTTTGACCACATTTCGTGTAAGTATAGGGATATGTTTGTGATATCTTGTGCATATGCTTTGCATGCAATATTAACATTGTGGGTATAGATAGAGAGGTTAGGAACGTAAGATTGCTTTGCAGTGCAATTCACAATTGAATATAGTGCTGTTTAGTTGTGGTGTTTCGTTTACACCAATATGGCGTTTGGGGTAAAAGGCCTACTGTGTTGTGGGTCAAGAAGCCCACTAGTGGGCTTTTTACCCCACGTGGGGGCTTTTTAACCCTCATTAGTATTGGGTGTTTATAATTACTTGCTTTATTGGTTTTACTATACTGTTCCGTATTACAGATTATTGTATGATAACTTATATGCTTGTTGTCTATTTTCTTCAGCTTAATTAAATAAACTATAGTTTTTTTTTGTGCTTCAGGTAAGAGATGCCACGTGTATACCAAAGGAAGACAAACCGTGCTTCGTATGGGACCAGAGTTCTACAAGATGCGTTGCAAGCAATTCGGGATGGAACACCACTAAAAACTGTTTCCAAAAATTATGGCATCCCTTGCAAAACTCTTAGACGACATCGGGATGGGAAAGTCAAGAATCCTGGGGCAGCACTGCTAGGTCGTTTCAGACCAGACTTTGATGAAAATCTTGAGGCTATGTTAGTTTCTCATATCCTTGCAATGGAAAAGGCTCTGTTTGGCCTCACACCTATTGATGTACGGCGGCTTGCTTTTGATTTTGCTGAAAAAATGAAGATCGACCATCGATTTTGTAAGACTTCAAAGATGGCAGGAAAAGATTGGCTAGCAGGATTTCTCCAAAGAAATCCAACACTATCAATCAGGAAAGCAGAGGCTACTAGTATGGCACGAGCGGTAGGATTTAATCGTCCTCAGGTTCACCAATTCTTCAAAGTTTATCGTGATGAGTTATCGAAGGGTAACTACAGTCCAAGACAGGCGTGGAATATGGATGAGACAGGTATAAAGAATGTGCAGAATCCATGTAACATTGTGGCAACAAAAGGAGCAAAATCAATTGGACGTATAACTAGTGCTGAACGTGGACAGACAACATCCGTTCTTTGTGCAGTTAATGCAGCTGGAGCATATATTCCCCCAATGTTTGTATTTGCCCGTAAAAGGATGACGCCACTTTTAATGACTGGTTGCCCACCTGGATCTATTTCAAGATGCACTGCTAATGGATGGTCTGATGATGATTGTTTCTTACAATGGCTGCAACATTTTGTTACCCATGCAAAACCAACTCAAGATGACAGGCACATTATATTCTAGATGGGCACCACAGTCACAAAACTCTAGCTGCCATTGAATTTGCAAGAGAAAATGGCATAGGTCTGATAACTCTGCCGCCTCACTGTACTCACAAGATGCAGCCTCTTGATGTATCATATTTCAAGTCATTAAAGGCTGCCTACAACAGAGCAGCAGACAACTGGATGCTTGCAAATGCTGGCAAGCGCATTTCCCAATTTAATGTGGCAGAAATATTTGGCACTGCATACATGAAGACAGCCACTATTGACAAGGCCATTAATGGTTTTAGAGCAACAGGCATCTGGCCATTTAATGATGATGTGTTTACAGATGAGGACTTCGTAGCAGCACAGTTAACAGAAGAACCACCACCCAGTGCTGTTAGCAAAGACAAGAATAACAACAATGATCCTCCAAATGAGAATCAAGATGTGGAAGACATTCCTACTAGCAGTAACATTGGTGATGTATCACTTAATGATCCCTGCGATTCCAACACACAAGAGCCTCAAGCTGGAACGTCCAAAGACGGTGAAGCCAGGAGGTTACTTACAAGTCTTTGTAGCCCCCCCAAACCAAGTGAGAAGCGAGCTAGGAAAAGGAAAACACAGAATTCTGAGGTCATAACATCATCACCTTACAAAAAACAACTGCTTGATAAGAATGCAACTGCTAAAACCTCAGCTAAAGGAAAAGCACCAAAGAAAAGGAAGAAAATTCCAAGCCCAGTTTCTTCTGATGATGAAGAATGGCCTTGCTTAGTATGTGGAGCACCTTATGGTAGCAGCAGACCCTCTGAAAAGTGGGTGCGGTGTAATTCATGCAAGAAGTGGTCACATGAAGACTGCACACCTGGCTTTGATTGGTATGTTTATCACAACTGTGAATCTGACGAAGATTGATAATGTTAAGTTATTATGTTGATTATGTAAAGTCCTAGCAGAGATTTAGAAATACAATTTTCCTTAATTACATGGTTTTTATAAAACGGAAACTACAATTCAGTTTGCTCGTTTATTTGGTATCAGTAAGTAATTGAAAAATATTTTAAGAGAAGGCCATTTATTTGTTATTAAGTAGGCTCAGTATTTGAAAAAATATTTGTAGAGAGTAAGGATCAGTTCGGATGCAACAAAGAATGTTTCTCCAAGGCTCATACAACATCATTTTCTTTCACATAGAGAAGGTTTTTGCTTTCATACTGTTTAGAAGAAACTAAGAGCTTTAATTTTATTTCAAAATGAATGATTTTCTAATTGATTGGGCACTAAATATTATCTTCTACGTCTCACAACAAAATAGATATAGAAATTCAGTATATAAAGTATTGTTTTATTGATACCTAATATAATTCCTAGAATAGGGTAAAAAGCCCACCCCCTGGGCCTTTTACCCATGGCCTGGGGTAAAAGGCCCTTTTCTTTTTTCCATTGTAATACACAATTTCACCCCTACAAAATAGTAATAGATGAATAAAAATCTCAGCAATGGTAGTCCATTAACTAAGCTTTCTAGCAAAACCTGTATCAGATGAATAGCTAAAATAGCTTAAATGCAGCAGGCCTTTTGCCTTAAGGGGGGCTTTATACCCCACCCTACCCCTACTGTACTAACCTGAATCTGAAAAATATAGAAATTAATGAACATATGCAAGTGTAATGACACAGTAGGCCTACAAGTAACAGATAAAACTTTTTGGACTGCCGAGAGGATTCGGAACATCTTCCGAACAATCAATGGGATTATTTCTCAAAACTGCCGAAATATTGGATGTACCGAATAATCGGCTGCAGAATAATTGGACTTTTACAGCAACAATAATTATAATGATGACAATGATGATGATGACAATGACGATGATAAATAAGAAGAGGATGGCAAAGATTATGATGACAAAAAAGGACGACGCTAATGAAACTCACCCTTCCTCACAAACTCAGCCTCATCCGGCATCAGGCCAGGCGATTCTGGGTTGAGACTGTGGTTAGTGGCAGGTCTGGCCTTCATGTTGGCGAAGCTGGAATGCTGGGCCACCTGCAGCAGCTCGTCTTCCGTCAGGCCTGTGGCGAGGAAGTGGTCCAGGCGCTGAAGTTCCCTCAGCGGATCCTTGTTCATGTCTTCGTAGTATAGCCAGAGGAGGTTTGGGTGGGTGCGTTTTGCCCATGCCTCGCTTAAGTGACTCCAGTATGGCCCTTGCAGAACTGTGGGGAGAAAAAGAAAAAGAAGGAGAGAGAAGGAGAAGAGAGGGTAAAGAAGGTGAAGGCGTGCGAGAAGAAGAAAGAGAAGCAGAGGCAGAAGGAGAAGAAGAAGAAGAAGGATTAGCCAACTATACCGTTCAACTGCATTGAAGTCAACATCAACAATCAGTTTATTAATTTTTGCAAAGTTCCATTCTTCATTCTCTCTCTCTCTCTCTCTCTCCCTCCCTCCTTACCTATATCTCGGCACCACAAATCCAGGAACTCTTCCAGGTTGCCCTTGAAAGACGCTAACTTGACAAGCCTTTGATGATGGTAGTAAGACACACACACGTCACCTGGATGTCTAGCCACATATATAACCTATGAATGAAAATGTAAACCATCATCATCAGCAGCAGCAGCAGCAGAATCTTCATTTTCATCTTCACCATTCTGATTTCAAAAGGAGAATAAGACAGCTTAAGTTTGTATTTGTCGACTATGGCAGACACCAAAACAGATAAAAACTAACAGTTTGAGAGAAAGGGAGAGAAAGAGAGAGACCAGAACAGATTAAAACTAGTTACTCAATCTTATCGTGTAACCACAACAAGGAAGCCTCACCATAACTCCATAACTTTTTTTTTGTTAAATAATTATGGCTTTATGGCCATCATCCGCTATGTGGGGCATTAGGCCAAAGGGGATTGGGAAAGCAAGTCATCACCAAGCTCAAGCTGCGCACATAATGGCCAATCTAGGGGGCCAAGCGAGGTGGAAGCATGAAGTAAAATGCTCGTAGATTGGCCAGACATACCTTCTCTCCCCTGACAATCAGTATGGGTGGAATCCCTTCAACTAGGTCGGCTTCCCAGAGCAGATAGTAAAGGTTGGCGTAGGTCTTGGTTCTGAGCTAATATGACCAGGTGTGGCCAGCGAGTATTAGGAGGCAATGGTAGGAAGATACATCTAGCCGATATTTGTAGTCCACAATAGCAGGGCGAGATGGGTTTGCCATCCAATGCCTGAGGAGGGGAGGACTCATCGACCACCTACCCAGCCGAGGAACAGGTCAACGCATCCTCGACCATGGATACGGAGGCAGAAGAGTCCCACCCCTCCAAGGTCTCTGAAAGTAGGCAGTATACTTCAGCCATGGTAGTAGCCATGTCCAATTCCGGTGCCGGGTCAGTGATCTGGTTGGCAGTCTTCCGATTAAGTGAGGCATCCAGCCTCAGCCTCTTCCATTGTGTCGTGTGGGGGGTAGCGGGTCGTGGCTGGCTGGCCTGGGGCTCCTGTTGGCAAGGAACAGAGTGTACATCACGGGCGAGGCACTCGGGGATGACAAGGCAAGGCAGCCTGTTTTCCTCAAAGATCTTGGGGAGAAGAATGCGCAAAGCCCACTTGTCACCTCAGCAAAAAGCCTTCGCCCATTGCAATGTACATCTCCACGACGGTGCTTATCTCCCCAGGACTCCCAGGATCCCTAACCCTGGCGTCCCCAGGTGATGAGATGCCTCCGTGCATAGGTAGAGCGTTGCACGACCATGCCTCGTGGTCCAGGAACATCCCGAGCCTCAGGACCCTTGGGAGTCCCGAAGAGACAAAACTCCACTGACTCACCATCCCCGAGGGAGCGCTGGAGATGCCGAGGGTCTGGTGCAACGACAGCCTGGCGGTGCACGAAAACATCAGCGCCATTACCCTGGTGCTTGATGAAATCATACCTGCCATGACAATGAACCAAACTACGGTTCCTCTGATCTTCTGGGCCGCCAGAGACTGAGGTTTGCTATTTGTCCCCCCTCAAGGGGTTGCAGGCAGTAGCAGAAGATGCATCTTCCATCATTGCTCGTCCGGTTTTCCATCTCCTTCTGCTCTCTCTGCCTCTCCCAGCACCAGCAATGATCCTATTTATGGTATACAGTAGAAGGTATGTGCAATATAAACAAGATCTGAAGACCCTAAGGTAACTACTTGTGTAACATCAACAAGGGATCTGAAGACAAAGGTTTCAAAGAACTCATATGTAAATTATATGTTTATCTCAATAACTGGCTAACTGTATGCAAAACTGTAACCATATTCCTTTCACATCATAAGAGGGACAAGAGGTATACAGTATATTTGGAAATGTGCATCTTTAAAGCTTTTGTGGTTCTCTCTAAAACTTGTTGCAAAGAAAAAACTGAGCAGATTTGAAATTTTCACAAAGCTAAATGGCAAAATATTAAACCAAATTATTCAGCAAACATTTTCATCATACAATTTTCAACCAAATAGCTCAATCTCAAATAGTCTCTGAGATATTTCAATTTCAGATATCCAGTTTTAAGAATAAAACTGAGTATACCACCTTCAAAAATAGGTCAAGGTCATTTATATTGGCACAAAGACTTAGGTTACCCTTTCTTTCCTTCATGTGTAATATCATCAAGATCAAAGAAAAAAGTTCAAAGAAAACTAATACTGATGAAAACAAGAAGTTTCGCCACTTATATGACGAAGCTTCATTAAGTATATGCCGCCAGAGGGAGAGAGAGAGTACGTCACGCACCTTACAGCTCTCAAGAATGGATGGCTGGAGAAGTGAGAAGGGCAGATGGGTTTTGATTATTCTAGGAGAAGGAACGGACTCAGCATGGGCCAAAAATGCTCCAGTGGTGCGCAGATCCTCGTCTGGATGTTGCTTTAAAAAACTGTCAACCAGAAAACTGGGCAGGGGAAGATCTGGATGGTAAAGTGAGTCATATCTGAAAAAAAGATCGTTGTCAGTTTCTCCCTCTCTCTCTCTTTCTCTCTCTCCATCCTTTACACACCACTTCTTCATGACTAGCGCCATATTCTAGTGATAATCCTTGCCCAGTGACAGAAAATGACAATGCTGTAGCTCTACATCCTTTGCATAGCACATCTTCATGACTAGCACCATATCGTGATGTTAATCTTTTGTTATACCCCAACAGTCAAGATGGCGAGATGGCAAATTTGGGCGAAATTGGAATTAGAAGAACATACTAACTATACTCTGTTTACTTTAACCCGGTGCTGTTTATGGGTGCAGTGCAAATTTAGTGCACTCGTTACAACTTGATGCAGGCTGCATCTGTGCCTGTTTCAACTGCTTGTTACCATCCGATGCCAGTTGCATCGAACGAAATGGCCACTGTGTGTGTGTGTGTGTGTGTGTGTGTGTGTGTGTGTGTGTTTTGGGGGGGGAATGATTTTGCGTCCATTTCTGGGCGAGATCAAAGTACTACTTTCGTCCCTGTGTATCCTTCCACCGCACTCAACCCACTCTGCACCCAGCGTCGCCCCACTGCCCAAGTCAGTGTGCTATGAGCCTTGCTTGAGTATAAGATAATTTCCTTTCGCATTCCGTAAAATTGGCCCTAACTGACCTACAGTAATTCTTTATCTTTATTCTTCAAAATGTAGTCAAATAATTCCCTATAACTTTTTCTCAGTAACATTTACCATAAAAATTATATTTCTATGAGAAAAAACGAAAACATAAAACTGAAGTAAAAAAATAAATAAATTAAGGCATTATATACATTCGGTTGATCGTTTTCACAACACCATAAGCAGGTACATTTATTCAGGATTACGGTGGGGAAAAAATACGATTATCGAAGCATAACTGAGGAGTGAGGATAAATTGTTTATGAACTACGGAGTGCGTGGGAATACCACGGTGACCGGGGGGGGGGGGGG
>JAGKTI010005128.1:25890-45487 GCA_018397915.1 Birgus latro
CTCTCTCTCTCTCTCTCTCTCTCTCTCTAAAATCTACTCACCTGAACTGGGCATATTTATCAAGGTACAATTTGCAGTGCTGTGGCATGAGGTACCGCCCTTGTCCAACCTCCACCAGTCCCTTATCAAAAGATCCGAATTTCGTCTGTAGTTCCTGCTGGATCTTTAGGGCCAAGGGGAAGGTCATCACGGGGCAGGAGTCTCCGTTCTCAGCCATTTTTTAGCGCTGTAAATGTACATAAGAGAGTAAATATTAGAGAGAATAGCACTGCACTTGAGACATATCTGGTGGTATTTTGTGCTCATGGGAAGTAGGCAATACAGACAGACGGAGACAGTCCCAGAGTTGACCTGTTGCATAAATGAAGGACTGGGAGTAATGGTTAACTCTTGAATTAGAGAGTTGAACAGAAAAGGGATGAGAGTTTGTTGCTAGATGAGTGCTATGCGCCAGTCGTAAAGGTGGAGGGATGCAAGCAGACAGTCCAGAGTATCAGTGACCATTGAAGCAGCGATAGAAAAGAGATAAAGATGCAACAGTGTGGCAAAGGGACAGAGGTTAAAAGGAGCCAGTAAGAGGACGAGAGATAAAGAGACGAAGAGTCTTTGACTCCACCTTGTTGAGAAGAGCTGTATGTAGGGAGCCTCCCCACATATGAGACTTGTACTCTACACAAGGGAGAATAAAACTCTTGTATAAAGTCAACAAGTGTGCAATGGTAAAGAAGGTACAGAGTCGGCTTAGCACACCTAATCTCTTGGAATCAGATTATACAAGAGATGTAATATGTTCTTTCCAATATAAATCCCGAGAGACTGAAACCCAAAGCATGTTTAAAGATGATTCAGGACTGAGCTGGATTTTAGTAAACTGTACTGGGTACTCCTGTGGAAGATTTTGTCGGGTTGATAGGTGTAAGGACTGAGTCTTTGATGCGCTGAAAACAACAAGATTACCTTTACCCCAGTCAGAGATACAAGCCAAGTCAGACATTAGGTGTGCCATAGCCTCATCCCTTGTTTGTTGAAGTAACTGCTGAGATGGATGTTGCGGGAAAGGTGAACGGTGGAATCATCAGCGTATGAGTGGATAGGGTTAGATTTACAGCTTAGGTCACTGATGAATAAAAGGAAGAGAGTTGGTGACAGGACAGAGCCCTGAGGAGCACCAGAGTTGATACATCTAGAAAAACAGTGGCCGTCTTGAATGGCAGCTATAGAGCAACAAGAAACGAAGCTAGTGATGAAGGCAAGGTTAGAAGGATAGAAACCGTAAGCGGGCAGCTTGGAAATTAAAGATTTATACCAGACTCGATCGAAAGCTTTTGAGATGTCATGTGCAATGATAAAGATTACGCCAAAGTCCCGTAAGGAGGATGACCAGGAGTCTCAAAGGTAGGTGAGAAGATCACCAGTGAAGGGTCCCTGGTGGAACACATACTGACGATCAGAAAGAAGGTTGTCATAGGAAAAATCCTTTAAAATTTCTCTATTAAGAATAGACTCAAAAACTTTTGAGACACAGGATGTTAGAGCAATTGAGCTATAGTTAGAAGGATGGGAATGGTCAACCTTCTTTGGGACAGGCTGAATGAGAGCAAACTTCCAGCAAGAAGTAAAGGTACAAGCAGACAGGCAAAGACAAAAGAGTTCTCCTAGGCATGGTGCATGCACAGAAGCATGGTTCTTGAGGACAACAGGATGGACCCCATCAGGCCCATATGCCTTGTCAGTACTGAGTCCAGTGATGGAAGAAAATACATCATTTGAAGAAATTATAACGTCAGCCATGAGGAAGTCAGAGGGGGGAAGTGATGGAAGAACAGCACTGGAATCATGTAGGGTGGAGATGGAGGAGAAAGGCGGAGTGAAGAGATCTGCTTTATCAGTAGAAGAAATAGTTACAGAACCTTCAGAGTAGAAAAGAGGAAGGAAGGATGATGAGGTGAAAGTTTTAGAAAGGTTTTCGCCAAGGTGCCAGAAGGAGTGGGAAGAATTCGAGTTGGAGAGTTGAGAGCATTTAGTACGAATGAAATTATTTTTAGCAGAGCAAAGAACAGACTTAGCACGAATCCGGGAAGAAACACAAACAAGATGTGATTCAAGGATTGGTTGGCTCCAGTACCTTTTATAGGCCCTCTCCTTGTTGTGGACAACATTAGAACAAGCGTGATTAAACCATGGCTTTCTTGCATTAGGCAAAGGATATGAGAAAGGAATGTATGCTTCCATGAACGAGAGAATAACCTTTGTAATGCACAAGGCATACCAAGATGGCTCATGGCTATGGAAGCAATAACCATTCCAGGGAAAATCAGAGAAGTACTACCTGAGTGTCTGCCAATCAGCAGCTCCAAAGTGCAAAAGCTGATGTTCCTTTGGATGATCCACAGGCCATATTGGAGCGATGGGACAGATTAAGGCGGTAAGGTTGTGATCGGAAAAGCCCAACGGAGAGGAATGATTAACAGTGTAAGCAGAAGGATTAGTTGTAAGGAAGAGGTCAAGTAAGTTGAAACTCTCGCCAAGGCGGCCAGGGATAGGGGTAGGTTGCTGTACAAGGTTCACTTCATCATTAAGGACAGAAAAGATGTAGGCTTGTTCACCAGGTGGATCAGTGAAAAGAGGAGAGCCAAAGGTCGTGGTGAACACTGAAATCTCCCAGAATAGACATTTCAAAGAAAGGAGAAACGGATAAGTTGTGTTCCATCCTAGAAGTAAGATAGAGTGTGTAAGTAGGGAATGAACAGATGAAGACTGTACAAATCCAAAGTTATTTTAACTTCAGAGGGTGGATCTTCAGCCTGTATTCCTACACTGTCTAGGTCCCAAAGTCTGTGCACAGTTTCATTTTTTCATCCAACAAGTCATTTATCTGAGTAGGTTCTAATTCTGCACCTATTCTACCTACCATCGATGACTGTGTCGGGGGTAACAAAAACTGAGTCTACTAGTTTGGCCTCTCCTCTGTCTTTCTTTGGAAAAGGCAACTGACCCATAATAAGGTTACTTCCTGGACTCTTGAACAGCTATACTTTATTCTTCTTGAAAGTCCTATGTAGGAATCCTTCACAGTAATCTGAACCAATTATCATTTTTATGGAACCCACGGTATCTGATTTCACATTCTGTTTTGCCAACCTTACATGTGAACTCTGTAGATAATCAGATCATTCCTTTTATATATATACTTGTTCCATCTTATCCAGTACAGTTGCTGTTATACGGCATTTATATTAAAGGTCTAACTAAATCAAAAGACTGTGCCTCCTTGGTAGTTAAGAACCCTGTAATGACTAGATTTACTTTGCTGATAATAGGTAAATTTAGTTTCTCTAATATGTCTGCAGAAATGAATGTTTTCTGTGCACCCATGTCTGCAGAAATGAATGTTTTCTGTGCACCCATATCAAAAAGAGTACATGCTAATATGCTTCTATTTTCTGTCATTACCGTCACATCTGCAATTGGAGCTGCAGCTGGCATTGTTAATGGAGTATTCGCTTTCCCAGCTGTCATATTGACACTTGCAGTTTTAGGAACCTCAAACTTCATCATCCTTTGGCATAAAGCACTATGATGATTGTCTTTTTTACATTTGAAACGAAGATTTAGTTTAATCTTGCAGTCCGCGGAAGTGTGTTCGGAATTCTTGCAAATCATAAAACACCCCAATTCCTGAAGTCTCACTATTCTAGAAGCGTAATCAGGATAATGCTGACAAGATGCACTGAAATGTTGGTTCACCACAAAACACAGATTTTCCTGTCATTTACAATGGAAATTTTTACCTCCACGTTTTCATCAGCTTGTCTGCTCCTTGTCTTTAATGTTTTATCCTCAGATTTTAAAGAGCTAAGAAAAGTACCAATCTCTTCTTCAGTTACAAACTTAGCCGTTCCTGACTTAGGTTTCCCGGAGTTGGTTGGTTGTTCTTTTCCTAATCTCATTCTGCTGTTTATTTTCAGCAGGCTTTACTGTTCCACGCAAATGTTTACAGAGTTGCAATAAGCCTTCCTCAATCTCTTCACAGGAGAAATCATCCGTTTGGTACCTACCTTACAAGGCATCCTCAGTTATAGTAGAAGCTTTAAGGACACAATTCTAGAAAGCACCCAATCTGCTGTTTTAACATCATAAGTACCTAAAGCCTTTAAAATGCAACTCATCACACTCCAAAAATTTTGCAAGGAATCAAAATCATGTTTAGGTATGGGTAATTCAATTAGAGCCTTCAGTAATTGGGTAATGACCTGCTCCCTGTCTTCATAATTCTGTCTAAGGATAGTCAAAGCCACCTCATAACTGTTTTCCTCCACAGGTAATTCCTTTTTCAACTTGTAAGCCGCCCCCTTGACCTGCCCTAACAGAAGAGTTTACTCACGCTGGGGAGATCTATTCTATCATGAACTAAGTATTTAACCCGAGGCGTCCCGTCGACGTTCGGGTACGTTGCAGCGTTTTGTCACAGTGACACCCATTGACGTACCCGTATTATGCAATTGCCAGGTCAGCCATCTGTACATTTTTCAAGTTTCACAGGTTATTTTTGGTAGGTATATGTGGGAGACCTTCCTCTACCTGCTGTCAAGCAGGGATACTGCCTGGCCCCACCTGACCCCCCTCCCCCCTACCCCTCCACACTCGGCAATTCACCTGTTAGTAGCGAACTGGCCAGTAAAGACTTGTCACGCCAAGGTCTCTCCATTGACGAAATTCATGGTGAAAGTGATTCCTGAGGTGGAGGACAAAGAAATAACGAATCTAGAGGAAGAAACAAACAGAAGTGATGAGGTGATAATGTCGTAAAGGAAGGTGTCATATGTGGATGTGTTTGATGAGTGAACAGTGCTTATATTGCCTATATTATTGTGTGAAAACCAATATAGTCTTGTACTACACATAAATTCGTACCAAATAAATTAATGAATACGTAATTTAAAGTGGCTTGAATTAGTTAATCTTCCCATAGTTCGTTTTCTTTGAAGCCAGGTACTCTGAGAGAGAATGGAAAGGTAAGGCTGACTGTCACCTGTAGTAACGTTTATAAGCTCAGGAGGGCGATTTCTCTATGAATTTTCGATGTTTCTCACCAAAAGTGGAGGTTTGAGCCAAAAAAAAAAAAAAAAACGAAATTGCTCGGGATTGGGGGGTATCGGAGGTGGGAAATCAGTAGGGACATGACGGGTTAAACTGATCCCAGAAGGATTTCTAATTCTGCTCCTTATCAAACTCTGGGAGCGTAATTTGTGGTAATGCAGCTTTACTTCGCTGTTCCACAACTTGTGTTTCTGTGATAATATTAGCTAATTTACACTCAACCGGCTTCACTGTTGTTATATATTCCTCTAATTTACTTTCAAATTTCGTTGTCTTGAAAAACATATCTGCTTCAAAATTAACACAACTTTCTTCATACTTTTTCCATCTGTCCTTTAGTATATTAAAAAAAACTACTTAATTTCTCCCTTGTCTGAGGTGCTTCTTTTAATAATTGCCTACAGTCATTTATGGCTTTCGTTACCCATCCTGCGTTACCACTAGATGACCTTTGTAACATGGAAATAGACATTTTGACTGATTTCTAAGTTACTTAAATTACCCTTAATTTCTATTTTACAACCACAGATTTACCTGAACTCAGTTGTAATTTATCACTTTAAATTTTGAGGAGTGCAGGGATTGGATTTATGGTATTAAACCTATCTCCCTGGGTTGTTAAACCTCTGGGGTTATGTCGTCATCCCCTTTCCAAAATAACCCAAATTTCCCTTAGCTCACAACCAATTAACATCTTAGCAGAGCATAGGACCACCCAAAGCTTGTACAGCATAGAATTGTTCTTTCTTTAACTCTATGTAATTTATAAATTTCTGCAGAACCGCTTCTTACCATGGTGATTCCAGTGTATACCATCGGCTTTTAGAGTTGCCTGGAAGAGCTTTGCAATGAAGTAGATAAAATCCTTTCCTTTCCTAACCCTCTGCAACTTCCTATCTACAGCTCTGCTAATTAATTTATACGTACCTTAGCAAACAGTTGAACCATTTGGTAGGTTTCTAGGCTCAAGACGGGTTATGGTTACCAAGGATTTACATGAACCTTCAATGGCTCCTACCACGGCTAGAAAGTTTTCAACAATTTCATTAACTTCCACATCTTCATGAATGTCCTTTCCCCCCAGCAAGAGGACAGTGCGGTCATGCTCCCAGTTTAATACGGCATTTAGCCGCTCATCATCAGAAAAGAAACTTGTCCTTCCACCAGGAGCTCTGTATATACTGTACGTATTTCCACGTCCTCCACTTCTATAGAACGTGGAAGTAGGCTGTGCTCGACAAACCCGACCTTAAAATCGTTCAACACCTCAGCACACACTTGTTATCCTCACTCTCAGGGCACCAAAAATATGTCAGAATTTTAAATCACTCCTGTATCTAACGAGTGTTAGTCTAAATACGAGCAATAGTAAATTTACATGTCTCTTGGGAAAATTAGGGTAATTAATCCCCTAACTCACCAGCAACTATTCTCTTCATATCCTAGCTGGTTTTCTCAGATTTGGCCAAATCAGTAAGGTTACTTAGCTATAATGAGTCGGGACAACGGATGACGACGGGCGTGAGGTCTCAGTCGACTGCTTGGGGCTGCCAAGCATCCTTAGGTGCATATTTTACAGCGTGTAACTTTAATGGGCTTTGCTAACAGAGTATTAAATATGGCGGGTATCCTTCCCTCATAGGATTGAAGAGTTGCCAACTATCTATTAATTACTAGGCTAAACGCTGTTTAATTACTTCATGAAATATACAGGGTGAATCTAACTTAATTTAATCTTAGTTTTAATTGAACTAAAGTCAAATATGCACTTTATCTATAAAAATATGTATTATTCCCTCATCTGCTTTTCATGTGAGGGCAATTCATCCTTGCCACGCAGGCGCAGTTAGAACAATGGAAATTTTCTAAGTATTGACATGTATGTACAATATAGTTTTCCACAAGGGTTAAAGCAGTAGCATTTAATTTATTACTAATAAGAATTATTAACAGAACGTAATCTCTGGGTTATAAAACAGCTTGAATTAGTCATTAATGCTCTTCGGGTTTTTCTTTGCTCTTTAACATGCACGACAGTTTTAAAAAGTAAAGAGCGCAACCGGTCTGGTGGAAAACACTTCCCACAACATTAAAAAAAAAAAAGGTCCGTATAAGGTGAATCTTGATGAATCCCAAACATCTAATGGTAGCATTACATGGTTGAATAATCAGAATGTAGGAGTTTTGAGTGCTGGGGCGTATAAACTGATGCCCCAACTTACAGGCCCCAAACCAGTGAAGAGCATGGCAATAATAGGGGTCCATTTTTTTTTTTTAATGCGTCTGACTCTGGGCATAGGCTTCACAGCCTGCTCCCAAGGCTCAGTAGTCCTCCTACATATACATACCATACACCTCTACATGTCAGTTAAAAAGAAACCTCAAGAATTTGATGGCAAAGTGTCTTGGGAAGCTTACTGTGTGCAGCTTGAGTTACTTGCTGATCAGAATGGTTGGGATGATAGCCAAAGGGCAGTCTAGCTTGCTACTAGCCTTAAGGGTGACGCAGTGGAGATTCTTGAGCACATGTCAGTGGAGGAAAGGAACAATTATCAGTCCTTAGTAGAAGTACTGGAGTGCAGATATGGGACCATATAACAGACTGAGGTTTACAGAGCAAGATTCCGGAGCAGTGTACGGGCTCAAGGCGAATCCCTACGGCAGTTTGCTCATGATGTGGAGAGTATGGCACACAAGGTGTACCCTGGAGCATCACCTAACCTGTTGGCCATTCCTCTGAGAGACCAGTTCATCGATGCTCTTGACAGTGCAGAGTTGAAAATGCAAGTGAAGTGGCAATAGCCAGGGCTCTAGAATTTGAGTCCTACGTCAGGTCAAGTACATCCACTTTTCAGTCAGGTCGTAGTGAGGGATTCAGTGCAAGAAAGAGGCAGGTACGTGAAGCTGAAAGATCTGAAGGAAATTGTTGGGACTGTGAAAAGCCAGGACATAGGAAAGAGAACTGCTACAAGTGGAAGAGGGAACAGAAGACAAGAGGAAGTTGCTGGTTCTGCAGGAAGCCAGGACACAAAAAGAAGGATTGTTACAACTGGAAGACAGAACAAGAACAAAGCAGTGCAGAGAAATCTACGATTAAAACAAAAGTGTGTTGGACATGTGGTGAGGTGGGACACTTCAGTTCTGAGTGTCCAAAGAAGAAAAAGGACGACAAGAAGAAGGCTGCAGAAGACAGGGAAGGCTTGTGTTAAGGGGCAGCCAGCAGTCGGCTTTTCCCAAGTAGCCCCACCACTGAAAAAATGAAAGAGGACTGAGATTGACAGTGTGTGAGTAGACAGAAGAATAGAAGGTAAGAGGGGTTCCCCGGTGATTGATTCAGCTTTACAGAAGACCTTTCTGAGGCCTTATGTGGTACATCATCAGTATCTGCCTGAGTCATCAGAACAACTGTGTGATGTAACAGGGCAGTGCACAGAACTGAGGGGACCCATGGATGTCCGGACTGAAGTGCCAGGGCAAGAGGCTACACTTCCAGTCTATGTGGTCGATATGGAGGATACTTGCCTTCTTGGTCTGGACTATGTGATGTCCATGGGATGTGAGCTGGACTTCTACTCCATGAAGCTGAAGGTTAGAGGAAAGTCGGTTCCCTTCATAGCTGTGAGATGTTCCAGTTCTGGTGGCGAGGTGATGGCGCTCCACAATTCAGTGATACCCCCAAGATCACAACTATTGCTCCAATGCAAGGTGAGTGGCTCTTTTGACAGCTGTCTAGGGGTAATGAAGCCTTATGTATGGCGCAAGACGAAGGCCAGAGTGATGGTGGGGAAAACTTTGGTGGAAACAGGTGCTGGTGAAGTGCCAGTTGTGGTGGATATTTTCTCCCGTAAGTCACAGAAGGTCAATGAGGGAGAAATTGTGGGACTGTGCCAGTTGAGTGGCATCAGTGGAAGGCCTCTTAAAGGAGTGTAGTCAAAGACGATGGGAATCTGCCAGACTAATAACAAGATATGTTTTCAAGGGGTTGCCAATACCTGGATGACCCACAAGTGTTGCAGTTAAGGCAACTGCCAGTGAAGTTTGCTGATGTCTTTTCCACTGGAGACCTAGACCTGGGATGCACAGATCTGGTAGAACATTGTATCGATACCGGTAATCACCCCCCGTTTAAACAGCCAGCATGGAGGATGATGCCAGCCCAACGGCAAGAAATGAAGAAGGTGATGGAGAACTTCCAAAGTCAAGGAGTGATAGAAAAGTCCAGTGGTCTTTGGGCACCAGAAGTGGTTCTGGTAAGGAAGAAGGATGGCTCGGTAAGGTGCTGTGTGGGTAATCGAGCCCTGAATGAAGTGACAGTGAAGAATGCACATCCCTTTGCCAAGGACTAATGACATGCTAGATATGAAAGCAGGATACCACCAGGTCAAGGTTGCAGAGAAGGACAAGGAGAAAACAGCCTTTTCATGTGGACAGGGTATATAGCAGTTTAAAGTGATGCCATTTAGCCTATGCAATGCCCCAGCTACTTATGAGCATCTCATGGATCATGTACTAGAAGGCCTGCGCTGGCAGGCAGCCCGCATCTGGACGATGTAATTGTGTTTGGATGGACTTTCAAACAGGAATTTGAGAGGCTGATGTCGTACTAATCCAGAGAAGGTGGCAGCTGTGCAAAACTTGTGTGAAGGACCTACAGAGCTTTCTGGGCTTGTGTACCTACTACCGGCGTTTTGCCAAGGGCTTTGCAACGATATCTACACCTCTGAAAAAGTTGTGGGGGAAAAGGCAGAAGTTTACGTGGACTCCAGTGACCCAGAAGGTCTTTGATGAACTCAAGCATGTGTTGGCAAGCTCTCCAGTGTTGTCATACCCAGATCAGAGTCATTCATTCATCCTGGACCATGACGCTAGTGACCAAGATATTGGTTGAGTCCTGTCGCAAAAGAACAATGACAAAGAGTATGCGGTAGTATATTACAGGAAGAAGCTCAGCCCACCAGAGCGGAACTACTGTGTGACCCGTAAGGAGCTCTTGGCAGTGATGAAGAGCCTTGATTTCTTCCATCTCTACTTGCATGGGCCCTACTTCTTCATCAGGGCAGATCATGCAGCGGTGAAGTAGCTAAGACATTAAAGAATCCGGAAGGACAACTAGCACGCTGGCTTGGGAAGCTAGAACAGCACAACTATGAAGTGCAGCACCATCCTGGGCTTGAGCATGGCAATTCTGAAAGCCTGAGTTGTTGACCTTGTGACCCAGATTGCACACAGTGTAGTATGAAAGATCATAGCAAGAATGCAGCCTTACTGCAGTGACAGGGCCAGCATCAGATGAAGAAGATCTGAAGAGGATGCAGATGGAGGCTATACATTTACAACCAGTGCTAGAATGACTACAGCAGAGTACAGTGCAACCATCTTGGGAAGATGTTTCCAGGTTCAGCCTTGCGACTAAGAGCTACTGGAGTCAACTGGGACCTTATTGTTTTGAACAATGTTCTACTGGAGCATCAGTGGGAGACACCCGATGGCCTCAGCAAGTATTGGCAGATCACTAGTGGGCACGTATGAATGAAGAACATTCTAAGTTGACTGTGACAGAGGTTCTACTGCACCGGATTGCGTCAGGATGTTGAAGCGTGGTGTCGGGGCTGTAATGTATGCTGTACCAAAAAGGGACCCAAGGAATATGGTTGCACCCCTTCCCAGCTGTATCAAGTGGGTGCACCAATGTAAAGAGTCGTGGACACTGTTGGACCTCTGCCAGTCACTGAAAGAGGAAACTGGTATACGTATATGTGCCGCCATGGACTACTTCACAAAGTGGCCAGAAGCCTATGCCATCCCTGATCAACAGGGTGCAACTGTTGCTGAGGTATTGGTTGACCAGTTTTTCTGTCATTTTGGGATGCCACAAGAGCTACGTTCAGACCAGGGTAGAAACTTCGAGTCTGCTGTGTTCCTAGAGTGTTGCAAGTTACTGGGGATCAAGAAGACCAGGCCGACCCCCATAAGACCACATTCAGATGGGATGGTGGAGAAATTCAGCTGGACCCTGGGACAAGAACTGGCCAAGTTCTGCGTAGAGTGACAAACGGAATGGGACCAGAAAGTACCTGCGTTGTTGATGGCATATCGTTCAGCATCCCATGAGTCTGCCAGCTACACCCCTGCAAAACTGATGCTGGACCATGAGTTATGTTTACCTATTGACTTGTTAATGGGAAGACCACTTGGTGAAGGGCTGCCTACAGATACCTCCTGCTATGCAAAGCATCTTCAGGAAAGGCTGGCTGAGGTACGTCATCAAGAGAGAAGCTCTAAAGTTTTCAGGTGAAGGGATGAAGCGCAAGTATGATGCCAAGGCAAGTGAGGTGGGCTTCAAGAATGGTGACAGAGTTTGGCTGTACAATCCTCAGTGGAGGAAAGGACAGTCACCAAAGCTGCAGAGCCTGTGGGATGGACCCTACACTATGATGGACCGCCTGTCGGACGTAATGTACCAGATTCGGGGAGGCAGGAAGTCTCGTCCAAAGGTGGTACACGTTAATCGTCTGTGGCAGTACCATGGGCCAGGACAGTACAGCTGGGATGTTCCCGACGAATCATTCACGCCCGTAGCTGATGATATTAAAGAGGACCTAGGAGCCGAAGTACAATAGGATAGTGACAGTTCCATGAGGGAAGAAGTGAATCAGGAAAAGGATCAAGTCATGCTAAGAGGAGTGGATGTGTGGAGGAGCAGGGACGTCGTCGGACGTGGCATAGAAGAAGACCTGATAAGTTGAAGGATTGTTTTGTGCATAATCAGATGTTTCATGTGGATTAAGGATCAAGTTTGTATATATTGTGCAGTTTTGTCGGCACAATAAAAAGACTAGGGAGGCGGTGGTGTTGAGCAGTGGAATTTTCTAGTTAGGTAGTATGGGAGGGTTCCCGGTGGTTCTCACAGATTCTGTTAGTGTTAGATATGCCAGCTCGCATGCTATTGTGAGCAGTGTTATTTTGTAAAGTTATACATTAATTTTTATGCCCTTTTTCTCTATAATGTTTTTATTAATGTGATTGTTGAATTATGTAATTTTATTTCAATTTGTATGCTGAAGAATTTAGAGTGTTACACAGTGGAAGAAAACTCTGGATATTTTGGACGTCTGTAAGTTGGTAACTGTTGCTTCTCCGCGAATGTTATAGATCATTTTAGTCTATAGGAAACGTATAATATAAGGATGGGGACGGGACTCGAGGAGTTCTCAGTTCAGTTTTAGGTTAGTTCAGTGTCAGTGCAGTTAGTGAAGATTGTATAGCTCTGGTACTTGTAAAAACAGTGGAGGGTAGTTGGCAAGTATTAAGTGTAATTATTTGGAAAATACATACAGTGAACTTAAGAAGTCAGTGTTTATTTACAACGCCAGAGCTGATCTCTGATGTTGTACACCGAAAGGATGACCCTAAGAAGAACATCTCACTGGGCAACGTCCTTCCTATACTGAACTGCTGCTGTTGGAGCATGTGGCAGTGTGGAACAGGGATGTAACAGCTCTTTATTGAAGAGGTAATAATGCCCAACTATCAGTCCGCTATCACTGTCAGCTCATTTCAAGAGACCTCAAATACTATATTACCGGTAGTAAATTAAGGTCAGAGAATGTTACGAATTTTTCCAAAAATGATCTAGTACTGCAGCGAGAGAGGGAAACGGTGGTATTATTGTGCAGTTACGAAGTTTACTAACACCTTTACCGGTTTATTTGATTCTGTCCATTACTATATCCTTGCTATTCATGCGATACATTCAGAAGATATAAGAAGCAAGAAGAGAAGGCATTAATGCTTAGTTTGGAAAACAAATCGTTAAAGAAGAGGTGCTAGGGAGCCTCCTTAACCGACGAGAACACGGACCGGAATACACCACTTTAATACTCGTCGCTCACACTTCCTGTATCAGCCCCAGTTTACGTCATAGCTACGAAATAGGTTAGGTTGCTCCAGAAATATACCAGGTGCAATAAAGTAACAAATAATAATAAGCTAGAGTCGTTATCAATTCACTATCTCTTTATCACCTACGTACCTCTTCGGTATCACTTCATTACCGCCACAGGGATGTTCAGAGCAGCCCGAAAAACTACGTAAATCACCATTGACTGTATAACAATACTGTGGGAACAATAACCAAAACATGTATATCGTCTGTATAAAAATATTGAGAAAAATACCCCAAACATGTATATCGTCTGTATGAAAATAAATATTGTGGGAAAATACCCAAAATATTTTTATTATACCTGTATAAAAATAAACGTTGTGGGAAAAATAACCAAAATATTTCCATAACAGTTACTTCAGTCATCAGTATCGCTACCACTTTAAACGGACTGATGGTTGGGTTTGTAAAAGGCAATGTACGACAAATGTTACATAATTATATGGAATTGGTTATAACTACAAACTTTATGAAAATGGAAATGAGATCATGTCAGATGGATAAGTACAGGTAAGTGGATAAATAAAGTGAACATTTGTAACTGGAAAAAAAAAAAAAAAAGAAAACTGACGTTCAGTTTCATCATTTGTTGGTAGGAATCAGTTTCCATGCAAAATGTATACACAGAGAGTACTTACGATTAGGTGGAGTGAAGGTGGAACTCGACCATTTAGGTTAACTGCAAGGTGCAGAGTGTGGTGGTGGTGGAGATGGTTACTGTACTTAAACACGAGTGCCTGATAACTGGAGCCTGGCCGCGTCCGACGGTGGCTAGTTGTGGCAAAATAAGAGTGCTCCCACACTCACTCTTTTCATCGTTTTTATGCTCAGGAAATTAATTCTCACTTACGATTCTTCGTAAGTACAAACTGTTTACAGCTGTTTACAGCACAAAGGCACTTGTGATTACTGGAGCACTTTAAACTGACGATAATCACTCATATTGATAAATTATTTACTTGAGCACTCGTAAATATGTTGACTACTTACTATAAGTTTGTGGATGTGTAGGAGGCAAGTTACGACATCAGTCTGTGTCAGGGGGAATATTGGAATTCAAAAGGAAAATGTGATATTGTATAATTGGAGTATACAATGTATAGCTATGTGTGCTAGAAATGACTATCGAGTCATTTATTACGAGAGAACAGACTCGTGAAATCAAGTAGCGATTTCACTTTTATGCTGGCTTACTTCGCCAATTCTCTAGAGTCGAGAATTAATAGACTTTCTCAACGGTACACAGCAGAGACTAGACGCTCAAGTAGGCTGTAATATTGTACCGTTGGCCTCTAAGAAAGTTAGTTTCTCCCCTTAACATTAAAAAAAAATAATAATAATACAAATAATAAACAGGATCTTGGCTGAGCCAAATTCCTAGCTAGCACAACGGATTTAAGGATTAATGCCAAAAGCTGGCTTAAGTACCAGTCGTGATTAATATAAGAGTTGTGCTAATGTGGAGTAGCGAAAGTGTACTAAATATGTGGGGAAATTAAACACGACTGTTACATTTAACAAAGCTCAAGAAAACGAACAATAAATCTATTGAATACAAGAAAATAAATTTACGTTACATGACTCCAATTCAAATCAAAGAAAGGGAAATGCACTCACTCAAACACTCAGTCAAATAGCTAAATAACCCAAAAACTTAAGCCTAGGAAAACAAAAGAAAATACTGATCGGTATAGGTGAGACCGTGCTGCTTCGGGGATTCACGGCAATACAAGCTGAGATCTGAAATCGCTAAGAAAAGTGATCACTCGAGCTTTCAACCCACACGCACCGCGACTAGAAGCATACTAACTCTGGTTTTGAGTGCCCGACGTGAGGAATGTGAGAAAGGGGCGTGGCCCGGGCAACGGCCGGGAGGTGGAAGCGATAATTCAGAAATTATCGCTCAGAGGAATGCACTGTCTGCACATAAAAACAATCACCCGTGAAAAAATGACAAAAGTTTTTGACAACTCGATGCAAATATAAGTACGCGAGCGGACAGTTGAGAGAATGAGCGAAATCTCATACATTTCATAATAATTCGTTCCTCCTGCAAAATCACTCGATGTCACAATTTACGTTACATAATTTTACGATGTAGAACATTCGTGACATTACGCCCCTGAAAAATCAAATTTTACTCTGGTAAAATTTGACATTATATATATACTGTATACACCCTAGCTCAGTCACACAAGACTCACACTGTGGTGTGTGTACTATCCTGTTACAGGAGAAAAGCATTGTCGCCTATGAGCATAAAAACCTCAAATTTACGTTAAGAAAAGCACGCTTGAGGGAAAAACTCCGAGATGACAGTGAAAAATCCTGTACTCAGGTCAAACTGAGCGAAAGTTCGCTACATTTACATTGGCAACTAATTGTTACGTAGCGTGGGGTATGTGATACATGGTGTAGGTGTAACAGTTGTAGTGTAACTGTACCTACGTGTAAAGCAATAATAATAATACAAATTAATGCAATAATAAAGGCGACGAGGGCAGAGGAGAAGAGGTGGCAGCGTGCAACACAGACAGTCAATGGTCCTGGACATCTGCTTCACCCAACAACTGTACCTGTGGAATGAGTCAAGGTGGAACATCAATCGTGTCAATGTGAGAATTTGTACTAAATTACAATTTCATCCACCCAGCAATCAATCATACACAACAGAAAGTACACTTTAGCTGAAAATCAGTTAACAGCAAGTTTCGTACATAGGATGTCGCCATTATTTCCTTGATAGTGCCCTTTTTAACTTATACTTACGCCTAATAAAGGGCTCGTCGCCGGTGTCCTTGGTTGGGATTGCCGCGACTACCCGTTTGTCATCAGTGTCCTCAGTTGGGATCACCGTGACTGCACACTTATAGCTATACTTATTATTACAAAGGGCTCGTCGTCAGTGTCCGTGGTTGAAATCACCGTGACTACCCGTTTGTCATCGGTGTCCTCGGTTGGCATCGCCATGACTGCGCACTTATAACTATACTTATTATTACAAAGGGCTCGTCGTCAGTGTCCGCGGTTGGGATCACCGCAACTGCCCGTTTGTCATCGGTGTCCTCGGTTGGGATCGCCGTGACTACGCACTTATAACTAATAAAGGTAAGTCGAGAATCTCTATGCAAACTTGGGCAGGTCACATTTTAACACCCTGCGTGGGTGTGAACACTCATGTGGCTTCTGTGTAATCTCCGGGAATCCTCAGGGAGGCCCACAGCTCGAGACACACCACAAGGTAATTAAAACACAGCCTCAGATTGCCTCTGTGGGGTCTCGAACTTCCCCCTTAACCTACCTTAATTTACAGTACATACAATATGTACAAGCCCTACACTTACGACTAATAAGGGCTTGTCGTCGGTGTCCTCGGTTGGGATCGCCGTGACTGCTCATTTGTCCTCGGTTGGGATCGCCGCGACTGCTCATTTATCCTTGGTTGGGATCGCCGTGGCTGCACATTCGTCATCGGTGTCCTCGGTTGGGATCGCCGCAACTGTGCACTTATGAGCTACGGTACATATGTATGTACAGACCCCAGACATATTATGTCCTGTGGGGCCAACAAGCAAGACGTGAGATCTTAGCAGCATAGTACTGACTGGGAACCAAGCTAGTTCTTGGATTGCTCAAATCTCTTAGAACAGCACAGTCTTAGGGAACCCAGTGTACGACAGATACCCACATTAATCATCATTCAGCAGGCGAGACATCAGGTCTGCGCCCACATTGTCACTTCCCTTGATGTATCTCACAAGAAAGTTAAATTGCTGCAAATACAGTGTCCAGTGTGTCAATCTTGCATTAGCCGTCTTAGTTGTGGTGAGACTAGTGAGTGGCATATGATCAGTCTCCAGAGTAAATGGTGCTCCGTACAAATAATAGTAATATTTCTTAACACCATCAACCACAGCCAAGAGTTCCTTCTCCACAGTGGTATAATTCCTCTCAGCGGGTTTTAGTTTACAGCTGTGATATGCCACTGGGAAAATTCCACCCTCCGATTCTTGCATCAGTACTGCACCTACTCCATCTTGTGAGGCATCGGTACGCAGTACGAAAGGTTTATTGGAATTAGGGAGCTGTAAAATGGGCTCCTTACACAGCATGTTCTTGAGGGTGGCAAAGGATCTCTCTTGCGCTTCTCCCCATTCAATGGTATTTGGGGCATACTTCCGAAGCGTCTCGCACAACAGCTGGGCAATGAGAGCAAAATTGGGGATAAAACTTCTATAATACCCCACTAAACTGAGGAATGCCCTGACCTGTTTCTTGGTCACGGGTCTCGGGGCTCCCTTAACTTTTCTGATCTTATCACCCTGACACCTGCAGCAACTGTTGCCAACGATATGTCCGAGGAACTCCACTTCACTGTGCGCAAACTTGCACTTGCTGGATTTCACAGTCATGCTGAAACTCTGGAGTCTACTGAAGATAATTTCCAAGAGTCTGAGGTGNGCATACTTCCGAAGCGTCTCGTACAACGGCTGGGCAATGAGAGCAAAATTGGGGATAAAACTTCTATAATACCCCGCTAAACCGAGGAATGCCCTGACCTGTTTCTTGGTCACGGGTCTCGGGGCTTCCTTAACTTTTCTGATCTTATCGCCCTGACACCTGCAGCAATTGTTGCCAACGATATGTCCGAGGAACTCCACTTCACTGTGCACAAACTTGCACTTGCTGGATTTCACAGTCATGCTGAAACTCTGGAGTCTACTGAAGACAATTTCCAAGAGTCTGAGGTGCTCCTCCAACATTGCAGAATGGACAAGGACATCATCAACAAACATTTCTACTCCTACGATACCATGGAGCACTTGTCTCATGGCTCGATTGAATACTGCTGGGGAATTGGTAAGTCCAAATGGAAGGACTTTGTACTGGTACAACCCCCTAGGAGTAGCAAAAGCGGTGAACTGACAACACTCAGGATGAAGGGGAATCTGGAAGAATCGCTTCGCTAGATCGAGCTTTGTGAAGTATTGTGACCCTGCCAGCTTGGAGAAGATGGCAATATGGTCACCCATTGGCTCAGCATCCACTTTATTGATTGCGTTTAGCCTCCTATAATCGCCACAAATCCTTACTCCACCATCCTTCTTGCGGACTACTACCATTGGACTGCAGTATGGAGATGAAGACTTTTCAATGATACCTGCAGCCTCCATGTCGACAATTTCCTTATCTACTGCGTCCAGTAGTCGCATGGGAATCGGATATGGCTTAACTACTACAGGATTATTGCTGGTCAACTCAATTTTGTGACACTCAGCCTTTGCGAGTCTAGGTTGGTCAGAGAAGTCACCAGCATACCGACAGAGGAGTGACCTTATGACATTTTGGTCATCTAATGCTAAGTCAGTGTTAAGTAAGACATCTCCGACAGTCTCCTCCTGCCGGGGCTGAGTGGTTAAGGGCTCGTTGTAAGTGTCCTCGGTTGGGATCACCGCGACTGCCCCAGTTTCTTCTGATGGCTGGTCACTGTCACCAAGTACAGGAAAACCAGCTTCCTCAGGGTTTGGCTCGTGATACGCCTTCAACATATTAATGTGGAATCTTTTCCGATGATTCCCCACCTGGATTATGTAGTTGAGGTCTGAAACACGCTCTACTACATTGTATGGACCCTTCCACTGTGCCAATAACTTATTCTGGGCAGTGGGGAGAAACACCAGGCATTTATCACCTGGACTAAACTTCCGAAGCTTTGCTTTCTTATCATAATAAGCCTTCTGAACTTCGCGTGCCTTGATCAATTCTTCCTTAGCTAACTCGCATGTCGACTGGAGGTGGTCAGCTAAATCAAGGACATAGGTGTAGGTGGTCTTGACTTCAGGGTCGGGTTCTTCATCATCCCATAACTCTCGAAGGACTTGAAGTGGCCCATGGACCGACCTTCCATACACCAGTTCAAAAGGTGAGAACTTCAAGGAATGCTGTGGGGCTTCTCGATAAGCAAAAAGAAGAGGAGCAATGAACTGCGGCCATTCTTTTGGCTGTTCAGCGGCCATGCTACATCTTCTTGAGAGTCCCATTGAACCTCTCACACAACCCGTTACACATGGGGTGGTAGGGCATAGTTCGCAAGCCTCGGATTGATAACAACCTGAATGCTTCATTCATCATTGCAGAGGTGAACTGCGAACCCCGGTCGCTAAAGACCTCTTTGGGGATACCTACTCGGCAGAACACCTCAATTAGGGCCTCTGCAACAGTGACGGCCTCTATATTCTTAAGGGCCACGGCTTCAGGCCACTGTGTGCTGAAATCAACGATAGTGAGGATGTACTTTGATCCATCACTAGCCCTAGGAGTGATTGGCCCAACAATGTCAACTGCTACTCTCTCAAACGGTTCAGAGATTACAGGCAATGGCTTCAATGGCGGGACGGACACGCCCGCGGTCAGTGGTACGCTGACACACATCGCAGGAACGCACTAGCCTAGTTATTTCCTGTCCCATTCCTGGCCAGAAAAAGTCAGCATGGATGCGGTCAGAGGTTTTCCTTTGGCCCATGTGACCTCCCATCACTGATCAATGACCCA
>JAGKTI010005129.1:0-28948 GCA_018397915.1 Birgus latro
AATACATGAATAAGAGGTGCTGTGAATCCTCCTGTACCTCTTAAAATACTGATCTATAACTAAAATATACTGGTTGGCCAATATACTCCACTTCCACTCTGTCGGGCAATTTCTCGTGCGTTGTGGTGATGGCTCAGTGTTACCGGCATCTACCCTGCATCATTTATTAATTCCCTAATCCCACTGCCACAACTATGCCCACACTAGCAGACTGAGCCACCCCACAGGACTTAAGAAGTTGCCATGTGAGTTTCTCGTGGGGTGTTATTAATGAACCACCATTTATATTTCATCCCTTCTGGCTTGGACTCCACAAAGCTGAATGAAATATCTGATAATTAGCAGGGATAAAATGAATAATACATCATTTCAGTGAAGGGGTATTGTTTATGATTTTTAACTCTTCCATTTAAGTTTCAGCAACAGTACCTGCAAGAGTTTTCTACAATTATTCATATTTATTATTGTGTAGAGTTAACCCCTATACCCGAGAATAACTTTTTTGCTTTATTCTTGCTTTTTCCAGTTTTTATATGGCTTAAGATGTAAGTTTTGAGCTGAAAGGGGATAGATTTTCTCATTAACCCCTTCACTACTTGTCTTTCTTAAGCTGAATAAAATCATTTGGAAATAGCAAGAGTGCAATGAAAAATAGGTGTCATTATACAGAGAGGGTTTTTTCACACTAAGTCCAAACTCGAGTGATTGCCGGGAGACCAGTGTAGATTAATACTGCAAAAAGAGAGGAATGATTGAAGATAAGGGTTTCCGAGGATTGTTTGTACGCTATATACAGTACAGCCAGTCCTCGCTACAAGTCAGAAATGTTTTACGACACTGGGTATACTTCAAGTTTTTCCTTTAGATTGAGGGTTATTGTTGTTGCTGTGGCCTCAGGTTTATGTGAAAGTGAACTTGGTGGAGTGCAGGCTGAGGTCAACCTTCTGCAGTCCATCATCCTCCTTTCAGTGGTTGGAGAGGGAGTTGAGGGACATTCGTATAGCTGTATCTGTGTGGTTATATCAGTACCACCACATGAGGATAATCTTCTCCAGCAAATCAGTTTAATGTATAACACCAGAATTATACAAGGCAGTTGTTCTTTAATTTACTGTGGACTTCATAGGAAAACAGTGTGAGCAAAGGCAGCACACAAGGAGGGTTACTTGCTCATAACTGCTGTAATTAGAAATGTAACATGTAACTCAGTGATGTTGTAAAACAGTATAATGTTGGAAAGCAAGGTCAAGAAGATAGCAGAGTATATAGTATTAAAAGCAGGTTTTTATATGAGACTGTGCTAATTTTTATGGAGCAAGGTAGACAGACCACAGTATTGATAAAATTATGATGTTAGGGTGTTAACTCTGAGTAGAGAAATGATGTTCATGGTTAAGAAATTGAAAGTAGATTATAAAAATCATGATTCAGTGTAAGCTTTATAAATAAGTGAAAAATCAGAGGAATGCACAGAAGTAGGAGCCCATTTAGCCTGTCAGTATGGCGTTGTTTTGTATTTCTTTAATGACAGTAAAGACATAGCTGTTGTGGAGTCCATTTGTGTGTACATTTACAGAATATCTCTTGAATGCTTGATCAGATCTGGAACAAAATTGGCTTGTACATTGTGTGTGTGCTTAAGGGTCCGTGTGTTTGTGAGTTATTCAGTTTTGGTGCATATCAGTGAAGCATAAAGGTCAAAGTTCAGGACATTGCATTAACTCATGATTATTTGACCCAGTTTGGATCATACTTAGCACATGTGTAGTATTATATATGGGGTTGGGGGAAATATGCAGTATTATGTATGGGGATGGCAGAAATATGCAGTATTATGTGTGGGGATGGCAGAAATATGCAGTATTATGTATGAGGATGGGCGAATTTAGTTTGATTATTTTGCAGATCAATTAAATGTTTAGGTCGTGGCTCAGAATTCCAGCATGGCATTCCTGTGCTCATTGAGCACTTTTGATATAGTTCTTGCTGCTGCTAGGCAATTTTATTGAGTTCGGGAGAGCCTCTGTTTGTGGAGAGGTTGATGAAGACTGTCTAACTCCTCCAGCACCTGCAGTCCATCTTATAAGTAAAGGTGGGGCAGATGCCTGGAGGCAGTACACCGTGGTGGTCATCTCTGTAACTTGGACGTTTGAGATTGTGGTGGGTTATTCACCCACTGTCCTGAGATACAAGGGAACTGCATCATCCAAGCAACAACAGTTCACCCACCCAAGTGTTACCCCAGGTACTCATCTTACCTGTCAAGCCACAACTGTGAATGGTTACCTTAGTTGAGATTGGCACCACCTGCTTGCATCAGGATTGAGACTCTGGTGTTATTAGGCCAGCAGCTTTGTATCTAGCAACACCTCTCAGCTACTGGCTATCCTAAGCTGAATAAAATTGTCTGGAAATTGCAAGAACTAAATTTTTAAAATTTCATTGAAGGATTTAAATGAAGAAATTACATTTGTTAACCCTGGCAGTAAGTGTTAAGTGACAGTTGGCAATGAGAAAGTGAGACATGGAAGTTGATGAGGCTAAGCAAATGGATGGAGCTCTTGTTGGTTGTTTTTGTTGTCTCAGGCTCATCTGAATGTGAATTTGGCAGACTGCAGACCGAAGCTGCCTCTTTGCTGCCGTCCACTATCCTCTTTTCAGGGGATAGGGAGATAATTGAGGGCCTCTTGTATGACTGCTTGGTTATAGCAGTGCCACCGTATGAGGTGTCCCATTCCATTACCTGCAAGTTCATGAAAAGGGTATATGTGTGTTAGTTTCAGGGTGAGAGAGACATAGTTGGCCAAGATGGTGGCTGGATGTAGGAAGTGAGTGTGTAAGGTATAGAATTGATGAAGCTGTAGAATGAATGAGATTGAGGTGGTTATGTATGGGAAAGCATATAAGAGTTTGGCATTCCTTTTTTATCTTGATAGTAGATGGAAGGATTCTGTCTGGCAGGTCTATGTGAAGTATGTCTGTTAAGAAAAATTCATTAGAAATCATCTGTCCATCATCCAATCCCATTATGTCCCATATAAACAGGAGCAGAGAGGCATGGGGCCCGATCACTCAGACATGACATTGAAGGCAAAGGGACTAATCTCACTCACCCCAAAGCAACATTATGTAAGCTGGGAACATGAACCACCCCTCAGATGGAAACTCTTATAGGCTCCATCCGGGTGTAGCCTCTGAACCCCATAGACCACCAGGCATCATATCTACTGGTACTTAGGCCTGTATGGTGGAGTCAGGAATAGGGCTTGAATGGTAAGTGAAATGGTGTAGCCCATTTCACTGGGTAGTTAAGGGGAATAAGTGTTGTGACCTCAGGCTTGTCTGGACACAAACCCGATGGACTGAAGGGTGAAATTGCCCTTCTCCTGCAGTTCACCATCCTCCTTTTCAGAGGTAAGAAGGGCAGACCGGTGTTACTGGTGCCACCACACGAAAGTGTTCCTTTGCAATACCAAAGTTACTTACAGCAAGGTTTTGCTGTCTAGCACCTTTCAGAATGAAAAACAAACGGTGTCTCACTTCACTTTCCCTCCCTCTCTTATAGCTCCTGTATCCCATTTCCCCACTACCTGTGTGCGTGTGTACCCCTCCCAGTTTCCCCGACAGTGCTCCCCACTCCCTGCCAGGTATGCAAGACAAGAATGAACATGTCTACTGCATGCTTCATCTTGTTTATCCACTCTTGTGAGGTGGACACTCCACAACATGACAAGTGTTGACTGATCCTGATCAGGATGAGGACAAGTTTTTGTAGTTGCTTTTTGCTGCCTCCAGACAATTTTGTTCAGCTTTTTTAATGCAAAAAGAAAGAGCTAATTGCTGCAAGCCTGCAGTAGTCCTTTCTAGACAATATTAAAAGCAAGCAAGTCATTTTGGAGTGTCTGGGTACATTGCATTTAAAAGACTGGAGGTTATAATATTATGCAGTGGGGAATATAGAGTGTAGAAGAAAGTTCTGGAGTTCACCAGGAGCTGACCAGTTGCATGCATGAAGGACTTGGGGTAATGGTTTACCGTTGCACTAGAGTTGTGAAGTGTGTGTGTGTGTGTGTGTGTGTGTGTGTGTGTGTGTGTGTGTGTGTGTGTGTGTGTGTTGCAAGCTTAAGGGAAATGTCTGGTAGTTGTTTTCATTGTTGTTGTGGCCTCAGGCTTATGTGAAGGTGAACCCGCTGGACTGTAGACTGAAGTTGCCCATCTCCATCAGTCCACCATCCTTCTTTTGATGGATAGATAGGGAGTTGAGGGGCTAATTGTGCAGTGGAGCTGTCTGGTTACATTGGTGCTGTCATATGAAGATATCCCTCCCGTACTCTGAATGGTAGAAAACATTTTAGGCTTAGTGAGAGATGGGAAGGAATTCCATGTGTGGTGTGAAAACAAAAGTGGACCTGTATATCAGAAAGCAAAGGAAGGAGAGGATGAGTTATTGAGTGAGTGAGGAAGTATATAAATACAGTTAATCTCAGGTCAGTTCTCTCAAGGCCTTTTCTAATCAGAGCTTTCCCTGGAGTGAGCAAGATTTCAGAAATTATGATGATGAATGAAAACATCTCTCATTAGCCAAAAAAAACTATGTTGGTAGCAGTGGTAAAGTACAAATCATTATACCATTATGAATAAAGTCTTGGGCCCAGAGATTTTCATAATCTTGGAAGATGCATACTAGGTTCGTGAGTCAGTATAAGGTTTTGTGCTGGTGCTGAGTGATTGATGATCTGTGTTGGAATTAGTCATCGGGAGTTGATCTCAAAGACAAAGTAGTATGTAGTGTTGCATGTTTTATTATTACTTCACTTAGACATCATAAAACACTGATGTTTCTCAGGTGGCAGAATTGGTGTTGGTTGTACAAAAATTCAGCTTCAGAGAAATTTGTATATACTGCTTGCTTGAAGATAGGTTAGATGCACTGAATAGGTTGCACAGGAGGATAAATGAGCTGATAGATACTTTGTTAGCAGCTTAACCCCATGGCTGCAACATGCCTTTAGGAAGAACTATTTTATCAGACTAAAAATATTTCTGGATTTTTTAAAATGCATTTCTTGCCTTACCTCACCATCAGGAGCATTTTTGCCTCCATGTTTTTGCCTGTTACTTTTTCTCCACACCAGAGGGAGAGATGTTAAGGGCTTTATAATGGATGATTTTATATATTTGGATGATGCTGTATTACTTGTTAATAGAGAAAAAGCTTTGCAGATTGATGCAGAGTTTTGTGGATTTAATGAGCATCATGCTGGGAAGAGAATGTGGATAAGAATAGAGTGATTGTTACTGAGAGAGAAGGCGACTCCCAGTGTGATGTGTTGGCAAAAGGAGAGACATATTGGTTGAGGGAGTTTTAAGTACTTGTGTGGAGTGATAGGGAAGGGAGAGGAATGTGTGGTGGAAGTAGAAGATGAAGTAGCACAGGGAGGGGAAGTGCTATGAGGGTATTGATATGATATTGAGATTCAGTATAAGTGTGGTGGTGTCAAGAGGCTTTCGTGATGGAGTCGAATTGCCAGCATTAACATATGGTTGTGAGAATTTGGTGTGATATTAAAATGAAAAGCTAGGAGTAAGAGTAATGGAGATGATGTTATTGAGGAGTGTGTGTGGAGTGTGCAGAGTGGATAGGATAAGAAATAATCTGTTTTGTGAAAGATTTGGTGTAAGGAATTCTGTAGATAGGAGAGCAGAAGAAAATGTGCTTAGACAGTATGGACATGTATAGAAAAGGGTTGAAGGTAAAGTGGTGAAAAAGGTGTGTCTGAGTGAGTTTGAAGGTGGGAAGAGGCATGTTAGGCCAAGAAGGTGGAGAGGTGAATGAATGTATAAGTACAGTGATCCTTTGGTTATTGCTCATATTTGGTACCGAGCCTAGTGCTAAGAACGAAATTTCATGAAAACTAAAGCTCAGAACCTGTGGGATTTATCCTAACTGGTACTGGGCACCCCATTCGCAGGCCCAAATTTTCCCTTTTGTGGCAATTTAGACCCACTAAATACATACGTCTTGTTATGGTAAGTATCAGAAACCCGTACTGTATAGGCATGGTTAGGTTAATAGAAAGTGTTGAAAAGGGCACAGTAAGGAAGAAACATGATAGAGAGACCTGAGGTGGGGTTTATGAAAAGGGTTCTGAGGTTAGGGGGTGAAGAGATAGTGGTCTCAGCCCCCTGGGATTAACTCCCTGTGTACGGCCTCATCTTTGAATCCCTTAAAGCCATCAGAAACCACAGATACTGCACCATTATTGTCAATAGAAACCAGCTCAGGTGCACAGTAACAATGTTTTTTAGCTGAAAAGTGCATGATAACGTCAGTGATAATGTGCGTGATAACCAAGGGATCACTGTAAGCAAGGTTTGGAGGTTGATGAGGCTGTGGAACGGATGGGATTGAGCTGGTTGGAAGAATTTTGTACAGAGGATCTTATGACGAAGGTTTGGCACCCATGTTTTTACCCAGTGACATGACAGTTTTTGGATTCCCTGACTGGTTGATAATGTGAAGTGTGTAATGTGAAGAGTTGTCCCTGTGAAGTGGAGCCAGGATTCCAGGTGCTTAAATGGTGAGTGAATCAGTGTGTGGCCCATTTAATTAGATATACTGTTGCTTAGCTCTCCTTCTTTCAGGTTCTTCATTTATCTTTGAATCCTCTCTTTTCCCAACTGTGTTTAGGGGGGAAAACTTGGGTTGATTATGATGATGCTAAGGATGATGATGATGATGATGATAATGATAAAAGGCTGTTATATTTGGTACCAGAAGCAAACCTAATGTTCCTTTAACCTCTTGAATTCAGATGATGTACTTTTTACTTTACTCCTGCTGTTTTATTCAACTTAGAATGAGCATCTTGTATTAAAGGGGTTTCTTTGTGTTTTATCTAATCCTCTTGTTTGAAAGGCCTATCCCAAGTTGAATAAAATTATCTAAAGATGGCCAGAGTAAAATGAAAAAGACATCTCTGGGAACAGTGGGTTAAGGAAGTAGATACAGTATGGGATATGTTACGGGTGATTCAGTAATGCGAATACCCCGGTGATCAGAGTAGGTTTATACTGTAGTGCTAATTGGGTGTTGCACGTCTGTTGCATGCGGCATGGTAGATGATCTGTTAGAGTGTACTGGGGAGGAGGACGACCCCTTTGCCCTGGAGCGCTACCTGGACCCTGCCTTGCCGCCTATCACCCTGCCCCAAGGCCCTGCCACACCCCCACTCCCTGGCACATCCCGCCTCACACCCCAGATGGGGGTCACTGCACTGCGAATGATCCCTGAAGCTAAAACGGTGAAGCAGGACGAGGAGGCTGGGTGTCCCTCTCCTAAATCGCACCGAATAGACCTCCACCACCTCACCCGTCGCCACAAACGATCATCTTCGGGAGGAGCACCGGACTCTCCTGGCCCAGTGTCACGTACACCTGCCAAAGAAGGGTCGCAGTCCCCCCGGGGTATCAGATTGGACCTTCACTTGGCCCGGCGACACAAACGTACACCATCGGGCAGCCCCAGTACTGGTGGCAGTGAATCTCCCGGCCCTCCCTCCCGCCCCAGCAGTGCCAGGAATGAGTCTAGCTCATCCTCTCGGCCCAACAGCGCCAGAACGGAGCCTGGCAGTCAGTCACCACGTCCTCACCACTTCTTGGACTTACACCTGAGCCGTAAACATAAGCGATCATCTTCAGGCAGCCAGTCAGCCCTTGGCACCGACTCACCACCACCCCTGGACCCACCAAACCGTGAGAGTTCCCCATCAAACCCGGATAAGAAAATAATTTTCTTCTTCAAATCCCACAACCCCTTCAGTACTCGGTCCAGCCCTGGGCCAAACAGCAACCAGACTCGAGCCCTTGCCAGCCCCGTCCCAGGCGTTGATGACGATAGCTCTCATGGAGGGTCCCGTGGCAGTTCCGGGGCCTCGTCACCAACCAGGACCTACTACTTTAGGTACCCAGTGCTCGCCAGGAATTCCTATGATGCAGGACAGCGCCTCCCACCACAGCAACAGTCAGCCCCGTCCACACCCAGTAAAGTACTCAACCGCCACTCAGCTGACATCACTGGTCACCCTGTTCGCCCTCGCAGCATTGTGGCTGACGGACGTTTGGACCAGGATGGATACTGGGATGTGTGAAGTTATTATCTACAGATGACACACTTCCCATTTATTTTGGTTAATGATACCCAGTTTTATTCATCTTTGGAAGAATCTCCTGTATTGTGAAGTTTACATTATCAAGTGTATTTACAGTATTAAGCTTATTTACAACCCCTTCCGTTCTAGAAGTCTCTCCCAAGCTGAATAAAATCATCTGAAGATAGCAAGAATAAAATGTAAAATGTCACCAGATGGAAGGATTACTGGAAACTCAGACTACAAAAAGCGTTAAAACCGTCATGATTTACAAGTTTGACTGAGATTAAAGGACATCAAATTTTCATCCAACCTACTATAAGCAGATTGTAGTGAGTGTTAGAAGCTCACCACCAGAAGAAGAAGTCAGCATCATCGACACAGCAGAGTTGACGAAGATCCTCTGTCATAGCAATTTACAGTATTTTGCCAGGTACACCTCGTGGTTCTGTATTTTACTGTCTCTGTCATGTCCATATCAGCATACAGAGCACAAGTAGCATGAATGAGAGTAATAATGAGCCACATACAGAAATAAGCTGGCAAGGAAGAGGTACTGGGGAGATGCCATAGGTGACTGGAGTGCGGACCTTGAACCGCTACTTAGCTGAAGTCTCTGGCCACCCTTTCTGCTCTCATAGCATAATGGCTGCTTGGCATAGAAAAAATACTGGGACTTGTTAACTGGTAATTGTCAAGCCCATTTTACCTCCTTTAGGGTGTTGGAACCTGTGGCTTGGTTACAATAGTCTAGTATAAATAAAAATGGATTACCAGCTAAATATGGCAAGGATGGATGCTGGGAGTGTGTAAATATATCAGTGTAACCCATTGGATGCAAATTACCTACTTTCCATTTACTTTGGCTAGCAGACAACTTTATTATGCTTAGAAGTCTTGACTAGTAAAAAAGGCAGCAGCCATGTCCATTTTACTCCCTGAAGGTGTACAGTAAAGGGCACAAGCCTATGCTGCTGTAGTCCAGAGTAAATGACCAGCATACTTCCCATGGTGGCATTACATGATCAAAAGTCCACCATTTACCTCTTGGGAATCAAACCTATAGCAGGCCATCACTCTCACTAAGGCAATATTTAATGAAAATTACCTGCCACATCAGCTACTGAGGTAGTGACAGGCGTAAGACAACACAGAATTTAAAGGAAGAAGCAGGAACATGCCTAAAACAAAGAGCACCACACTGTTTTTGCTTTTGTGGCTCCAGAGTCACATCTAAGCATGAACCCAGTGGACTGCAGGTTGTATTTGCTCCTTTGCAGTGCACCATTCTTCTCTGGCAGGACATATGTAACTGGACAGCTCTGCCACCCAGGTGTATCAGTGTTTTTGTGCGAAGGTGTGTGCCTGCCCCTGGTGTGTTATGCTTATGGAACAGCTGTGGCCAGTAGATAGGGTTAGCCTGCATACCACATTACACAGTGCAGTCAGCAGTGATGTGCAAGAACAGATATGTTTTGCCTCCATCAGGGTTATCACAGCAGTCATCTGCCTATCACACGGTTGTTTATAGTTCCTCTACCTATCACACAGTTGTTTATAGTTGCATCAGGAGCATTGGAGCATGCTGCAAGGTTACTTGCACTTGCCCCTTAATGGTAGTATGTGAATGATAAATCCCAACCACTCGTTGGATGGAAACCCATTCAGTCACAACCTTATGGAGTGCCTTAATCCACTAGACCACCAGGCATTCCTTTGGTATATAGTTACCACCCACCTTTGTAAAAAGTTTCGTGGGATACAAGAAACCATTGCTTTTCACGTAGCATGGTGTCATCTGAACGTAGCACAACATCAAGTGAGTGGATGGTGGAACCAGGCACCAATGACATATGACAGTCAGAAATTGAAGCTTTATTCTTGTCACCACAGGACAGTATTATTTAGCTTAGGACATTCTTTTCAAACTGGAGGAGTTAGATACATTTGCAAATAAACCCGAACAGTTCAAGAGACATTCACAAGTTGAATAAGTTCTTCAACACCCACTGCTTTGTTGACTGTGCAGTTTCACGTTTAGCAATAATTCAGCCATAGCCCCTTGAATCTGATGACATAGTCTTGATTTATTCTTGCTACCTCCAGAGGATTTTATTCATCTTAGGGTAGACCTTTAGTAATGAAGGGCCAAAGAAAGCTATATTTAACCTTCCTGGTGTAAAGGCTTTCCTCAGTTGAATGAAAGTGTGTGAAGGTAGCAGTAACAAAATGTAAAATAGGCGTTGAGAGTAAAGGGGGTTTGACTTGTGCCTCATTGTACACTACTGTAAATACTGTAGCATTTAGCATGACGGCACTTGTTGCTGTTCTCGTGCAGTGTGTAATGCAAGACTGTGCTTTGCTTGGAACTAGGTTGGCTTTGTTCTAACACACTCATCTCGTGATGCATGTGCCCCAGGTCAGAAGTTCAAATCCATGCTGTGGCACACATTTAAAGTGGATACTGGTAGTAGGCCTTTTTGTATTCTTGGATATGTTAGCGGTGTTGGTTCTGCCGATGCCACAGATAGCCAATCCATGGCTTACACTTTGACATGCATCACCCTGCCAACAGAAACCCCTTTCCCATTCATAGTTAGCCAGTGAGGGGAAGAGCTTAATTCTGACTAGCTCTCTCCCTGCAAGGAGAAGTGCCATGGAAAAGATATGGAGCCATAGTACAGTATTATCTTAGTCAGCCACATTGTGGAGAATGGGCTGTGAAGGGAAGAAAGTCTTTGCTAAGAGAAGGTGGATGAACTACAGTGATATGGACTAACAAAGCGATAAAAGCTGAGTGAATCTCCCGAAATAGCAGTATTACCCTGCACAATGAAGGCTGACAGTTATCTTTCCATTCTTTCTCCATCTGATCTTTTATTGCCTCATAAGGCATGTAGGGGCCTGGTGCTTGGCTGTACAGTCCAGATAAGGCAAGAGATTGGTCACAACTGTGCATTCCATTGTGTGAGAAATAATCCCTCCTGTCCCCCAAAGAAGAAGAGGAAGAAGGAGAAAAGTCACTTTGAGTACTGTTTTAGTGGTTTTGTTAGAGGATGTTAGAATGGTGGAGGTCAAGTGGCTAAGTAAGTGATCTGCTGTATAAAAGGATAGAAGTTGGATCCCAGACTGCAGGAAGGAACAGACTTGATTTGAATTTAATTGAAGCAGACTTTAATGATCCCCAAGATTCACTGATATAGGGATAAAAAAAATCTGCTGATACCATCACACCAGTGCTGAATGAGACAGCCTTTGCATTTATTTAACAGGGTCAATGAGCATTAATCCCAAAGTAGTGACATGTGAAGTTATGTGGTACGTAGGAGGACTGCCGGGCCTTAGCAAATGGACCATCAACTCTGTGCGTAGAGTTGAATACAGAAATACAGGATCCAGTTATTTTGATAAGAAATAACAGCGAGGTGATGCAAACAGTAAGGTTCAGATGGTTAAGATATGTCGAGAGGAGGGAGGAGGATAACTGGATGAAGAGGGTCATAGGTGTGAATATGGAGAGAATAATGGCCAGAGGGAGGTTAAGAAAGACATCGGGTGAGGTCCTGCATGGAGACCTCTGGGCAAGGGGATTGAACAGGAAATTCTCAAGATAACACATGGAGAGCTGCGAGTGGATGAAAAGTCCAACACATAGTCAGTGGCCTCTAATGTAAATGTAATGTAAATGAAATGCTTTTTGTACTGGTCATTGATGGAGAGTGACCAAGGAAGATTTGAGATAAAATGAGTGCTGACCTTGTATCTAGGGGTATTGCTAGAGCGCTGGCACAAAGTAGAGGAAGGTGGAGGAGTGCCATCAGGTGAACTCGTCTACCTCATGCTATGTGGAGAGAAGATGTAGACCCCAAAATGATGGTAGTGATGAGGAGGAGGATTGAAAAGCAGGGAATGAAAGCAGACATAAAATTGAAAAAGATGATGTTGAAATGAGTGGGGGTGTGGTAAAGTGGAGGCAGGGAGGCAGGCAGTGGAAGAAGCAGCCGAAGTTTAACCATTGGTACCAGTAAGTTGTGTCTCTTTAACTCATTGAGCCTGGCTACGTCCTTTTCATTTAATTCTTGCCATCTCCTGACAGCTTTATTTGGCTTGGGAAAGAGTTATTGGACTGGAGGAGACGAGTGGCCTTTCCCAAGTTTAATAAAGTTGTCTGCAATGATAAACTAAAAAGGATGTCATCCAGCCTCAGTGGGTTAATAGAAGAATCCATTGTTATATTGTTTAATTGATCCATAGTTATGTTCCTTAGTTCTTAGGGCATTTGTAATTTTTTGGTACGTTTTGGCATGGCTTATTCTACTCTGTTTTTCTATATCTTTTGCATTGGCTATCAAGAGTACTAATTTTGACGTGCTTTACTTAGCTCTTTGCAGTAATTTCTAACCTCAGTGATCTAGATTTAGAGTAATTACCTAGCATGTAGTACAGTCCAGTATTTTTGTAATGCATTGTAGAATTTTTTGTCATAATGTAAAGTACTTTGAAGGCATTACATCCATTTGACAAGGTATATCTGCCAGAGTATATCAGGTATAAGGAGTATATAACAGTGTACTAGTAATAAATCATTTCTTCTTTTCCACTGTATTTAGCACTTATGGCAGCATTTTTATATATTGGGTTTGATTCTTTTTAGTCTCGTGTTCTGTCAGCCTTTTCAGTCCAAGGATGGAATTCTTATTTTATTTTTGCTACCTCCAGACAATTTCCTAAAGCTTTGGAAGCACCTTTTGTTGTGGTGCGCTTAAAGACGATCTCATTAGGCCCTTCACAGATTGACCTCCTTAAGCATAATAAAATCTTCTTTGTTTTGCTTGAGAGAGAGCATACAAGGAACCAGAAATAGAAGGGGCATATGCACCATAAACTCCGTTACCTAGAAAGCTGTTAATAATCTAAATTTTGTAAACGGCTATGTAGGTACAGTATTGGGGAAGATAGCAAATATACCCCTTCTAATGCAGGCTTCTTCTAATGCGAATGTAGATGAATTTGAAATGTGTGTGTGTGCCATATTCCTTGACATCCAGATAGCTGTTAACAGTTTAAGCAGTTATGTAGGTACTGGGGAAAATGGTACATCAATCTCTTATTTTGCCGGTCTTTCATATGTCGTGATGGGATTGAAAACAGTCTCCGTTAATCTGTTCACTACAACAAGACCTTCCTGAGCTGATTAAAGTCATATGGAGATAGCAAGGATAGAAGATAAGATTATGTGGTTGGACTGAAAGGGACATTTCTCCAGTCATTTTAATTTCTTTTCTGTGGTAGACTGAATGTTGTTTCAGCCTTATTTCCAAGCACAATTCTGTTCATAAGTGTAGTACAGCATTTTATTACAGAATTTCCAATGCCTGTTGATAAGAGTTGGGAGTCATAGATTGTATTAAGTAGCTTATTCTAATGCTTAACCTCTTTGGCCTCTGACACTGTTTTTATATTATTCTTCCTGCTACCAGAGGGTTTTATTCAAGTTTGGAGAGTCCTGTAGTTGTTAAGGGGTCAATGAAAGCTTAATTCAACCCCATTAGTGTGGAAAACTCTCCCAGTCTGAGAAAAGTCCCCTGGTGGTAACGAGAGTAATGTACAAACAGTCTTGGTATTGAAGAGTTAAGGGAGTTTATAGTGTATCAGTGGTATTGATTTACAGGCTGTCCTCATTATAAGTCAAGGATATGTCCCAGACTATCACAACTCTTTCCTTACAGTTGGTATATTTGGTCTTTCCAGTTTGTTGGGGTTGGGGAACAAAGACCCCCATGAACTGAAAAATCTACAGAAAATTTTTACTCTCCCCAAAAGAACCCCCTCATCTTTAATATAGCCATGTGATTGTCTAAGAACTCTTTGCAGTGCCACAGAACATCATTAGAAATACATGTTTTGAATATATTTTAAGATAATTTAACAACACAGATCATTAAATTATTCCTAAATACAGTACTCCTTAAAGATCAGTTATGGAAACAGATCCATGCACGAAAATCTTAATTCAGGAGCAAGTTCTGTGTGTTAGTGTAAATCATGTAGTGAAGCAGCTCAGTACAATGTATTTAAACATTTCTAAAAAGCATTATTATGCCAAAGTTGTCCAAAAAGCAGTGTCTGGCACTCAATTCTTTTTAAAAACAAAAGATCCTGTGATGTCACTCGTCATTTATTTTTTTGTCACCAAGCATGTAAATCAGAATTGAAACAGGAATGTCCAGTGATGCAAAATGGTTCATTTTGTTGCAGCAAAGGTTAATGTATCTCCAGGACATGTCATCTCACTATTTAAAATTGACTCCTGTGACATTACACAGGTGATGTAGGTTTTTAAATACAAGTTGTTAAGTACTATACAGTAATTTTTTTCATATGTTATGGATGCCTAAGGAAAAAATATTGATTTTCACTTTGCATGATGATAGAAGATCAATAAGATCTGATCTTATGTGTAACCTGGATGTAACTTCCATCTCTGCCAACTGTAAATTGTGGGAAGCTGTCTTATCAGTATTATTTGGTGCAGTGGAGCTTAACCATCTCAGGTGTCTAGGTGTGGGAGGATTTTCAGGGCACGTGGAGGTATTGCTGGCCTCACTGAAAATATGGTACATTTAGCACACTCCTCCACTCCCTCCAATTTCTTAATGTGGTCCCACCCATCATCCTCTGCACAAACTGTTACTTTTTACTCAGCTTGACCCAAAACTGCCATCTCTCCATCTTGAATGTTGAGTTGTAACAATAGATATACCTAACAGTCTTGAAGAAGTACTGTGAAAAGGAAAGAGAACCATAGTTCTGTATTGTCTTTCTTTGCAAATGAATCACATGAAATAACTACAGAGGAACAAAAATCTGGGCCAGGTTAAGGTGAAAAAAGTATAGTGTGTTGCACTGCCAGGCCCTTTGATTGCACTTAACATTTTAATGTTTTGGGTTAATGGCAGACTTCATGTGCAGTTATCACATACAGTATGAAAACTCCTGACAGGAAAATGGTTGGTGCACATATATGCAGAAATGTGTAGTAACTGTGAGAGTGTTAATAGTTCAATATTAACAATGAACTCTGGACTCAAGTAGCATACAAGGTAATTAAAAAGCAGTTTATAATGAGGACATCCTGTAATGAATTCTTTACTGGTTAATTGCAAACAGCCAGTAGAGTTTATTGATGTATTTATGCTTCAGAAAATACCCCAACCCTTATTAAGTACATGGTATGCAGTGTTACTTGCACATTTCAATCTTAGTTTCTGTACATTCCTTTTTTATATTTTCTTGTGTGGTATTTTATCCATGATTTGTCTTTTCACAGTTATGTTTCCTCTGTTCAACTGTAGCACCTCTTGCATTGTATTTCACACAGATCATTCTTAGGGTCATATCCTGATTGATGTAGGGGACTTCATAGCACCTCTTACATAACAGTTGAACTTGTATATTATATCCGAACATTCTCTTGAATGTTATTTATACCTATAATATCTACATAGTTTGCATAGGTAACGTACATTTGAGATTATAAAGGTGTAATATACAAAGTACATTCTGCCCCCTAGTAGTCTAGAGTGTATACAGGAAAAATGCTGCTTCAGGCTAATGAACTTTAGGTGAGAAATGCTTTTTATATAAACTGAGGCATTATAATGTAAAGAGTAACTTCTGAATTCAAAACAACTTTATGGTTACTCATGAATATTACAGTAGTTTAACCTGCAATCACTGAGTATGTTTTTTACTATAAAACTGTAACACTTTTCACACAGCACACCATTGCTAATTATTAAGTAGCCGGGATGTGCAGTGAAAGGTCACAATTGATACAGTGGTAATACAGTACCAGTATGTCACTTGTTTAATTACATTGCTTACAGACCTTAGTATTTATTGCACACAGATCTGCCTAAAGGCTATGTCAAATAAATTTTAATATTTATTTGTAGCTTCTGATATTGTTTTACTATAGCATGTGATACTTCTTGCTGGAACACGACTTTCATACATGATTTTTATTTAACACGATAGTTTTTGTGACACGTGCAGTGTTAAGCAAGGAGTCACTGTATTGATTCAAGAGGAATTTTTAAGTGAAATAGCCTTAATAAGGACTGCTAATAAGTCAGTTATAAAGAGGTGTTAAGAAATCTTCATAGTCAACAGGAATATGTCCTTTTATGTACAAATCAAGCATTTCTTTAGTTCACCCTTTCTGTCCCACTGACTGTTTTCTGTCACCCACAGATGACATTCCCATCCAGACAACGGAGGACGGGAAACAACTGACAAGTATCTCCGAAGACGACGTGGAGGAGCGGATATCCAGTAAACCTATCCGAACACCCCAGGGCTCGGGGAGGGAGAAGGAAGGAGGGAAGGAGAAGATCACAAAATTTGCCTCGACCAGCATCACCATTCCAAACATTGGGAAGAGGAAGGACAAGGAAAAGGCCCCAAAAAACGGAGGGGAGAAAAAGGAAGAGATTGGAGGAGGAGGAGGAATTGTAGTTGTAGGAGGAGGGGGAAGTGGAGGTGGAGGAGGAGGAGGGAAGAAGAAGGATCGTGATAAACATGGGAGCAAGCATGACAAGGATAGGGAGAAGGAGAACAGGAATGGAACGGGTAGTAACAGAAACAGTGTAATCTTGAACAGCGATTCGGATGGCGGGGGGAACGAGGTAACGACGATACTGATCAATTCACCACAACCGCAACAAACGAGTCAGCAGTACGAGATGAAGGTGATATTGAGCAAGTCTCCCAGGCACTTCGAAAACACCACCTCCTCTGCTGGGGAAGACGTGCCGCTAATACCCCCATCCAATGCAACGTCTCCGCAGAACCCCTCCCAGGTTTCCATAGAAGGGGAGGAGAGGAAGGGTGCTGAAGATGAGACCACTGTTGAACACATGGCCAGGATCTCAATAGAAAGTAATGGGGCACAGAATCACATAGCCAAGGTAGTCTAAGCTTCAGGCCCAGAACATGTCATGCTAGGATGAAAGTTGGAATGGGTGAGACAAGGATAGCACACTTGGCTGGGATCTCAGTGGAAAGCATTTGGGTGTAGAATCACATACCCATCATAGTGTAACCCCTTGAATGTGGTGATATATTTTCCAGTTTATTCTTGCCACTCCTGATGATTTTATTGAAGTTAGAAAAGCTCCCTGGTGGTAAAGGCTTGAATATAGGTTGTATCATACCCTTTTAGCTTGAAAAGTCTTGTAAGCTGAGTGAAAATTAGTAATGGTAGCAAGAATAACATCAAAACTACCACCCAGCATTTTTATTCAGTTTACAGTTGTGGAGTCTAATTATGATTGTTTCTTACCTTCTCAGTGTGAGAGATGTGCACTGAGTTAAATAAGATTGGAGGTAGCAAGAATAAATTGAGAAAAATACCATGGCACTGAAAGGGTAAAAAGAAGTTGGTACAGCATTTATGTTAACCCTCTGATACAATGTCTCTTTTGTCTTATTCTTACTACTTTCACGTGATTTTATTCAGCTTAGGAAGGCTTAAAAAATGGAGGGGTGACATCTAACCTTCATTAACTACTTCATCATTAGGTCCTTCCTGACGAGTAAAATCATGAGGTAATAGCAGAAGTAGAAAAGACATCATTGTAGAGGTTAAGTTTTATTATGTTACCAGTTTATTCGTTTTAAAAATATTTTGGCATCATGGTTGTACAAAGAGTGATTTAATAATGACTATTTTTGAAGAGTTAGCTTCCAAAAAGTTGTATGGTATGGAGAGCATGTGGAAGAGATGAGAGGGTGTATTCTTACAGGTACTGGAGACAAATAGGTACCTCTTCACTTCCAGTCCATTTCTGTGTATGGTACATTAACCCCTACACTTTGGGGGTTTTCCGATGTCGCATGCTCCTCCCTACGGGGGATTTCATGATTCAGGAAAAAATACCCTGACGTCAAACCCAATACAGTATCTGCTAAACTAAATAGCTAAAGAAAAGAGTAAGGATACATAAGACTCACCAACTCTTCCTCTCTCAAATGGAAGTATCCCCACGTCTCCAGGTGGTCCTGTCGATGAGTAAGGATAAGCTAAAGTTCAAAGGGTGGTGGGAAGATGTTTACAGCTATACACATCAACTGGTGTTGGTCCGCGCCCAAAATCGTGACAGCTGTACACGTCAACCAGCATGTAGGGGTTAATATTCTTGTAGTATCAGGAGAGTGAGAGATTGACTAGGAGAGTGTATGTAAGTGAGGTGGAAGGAGAGAGGTAGCAGGAGGGGATATTGAAGATAGGTGGAGGGATGGGGTGTTGAAGTATGTGAGGGTGGGAGAGAAGGGAGGAGAAATGGAAGTATGGGGGGAAGTATGTGAGTGAGGGGGAGAGGGAGGATGAGTTGGAGGGATGGGTGAAGAGGTATGTGGGTCAGGTGGAGGGAGAGAAGACAAAAGGTGGAGGGGTAGGTTGGAAAGGTATATGAATGAATAGTTTTTGGCAGAAGGAGGGCAGCGTGATGGCAAAGGAGAGGGTGATATGGAAGTGAGTTATCTATGGCCACCTCCTCCAGGATAAAGGCATCTGTCTTTAGCTATAGGCAGTACTGACAGTCCGCAGTTTAAGTAGGGATATGTTTAAAAATATCTTAAGCATTATATACAATTGGAAGTGTAAAACAGAACTGGCAAATCAGGTTTACTTGTGGAATTGAACTGTAATCTGTAGATGGAGTCAGGATTCCAGGGGCTTGAATGGTGAATGAATGAGAGTGTGGCCCATTTAATTGGACCGACTGTAGGTCTTCCTCTGTCTGTTTTTTTCTGGCTCTCATGACCCTGCCACACTCCATCTTTGCGTGGGAGGAGAGGCTGTGATGATGATGATGGTGGTGATGATGATGATGGTGATGGTGGTGGTGATGATGATGCTGATGATGACATTGATGGTGATGGAGTTTTAATAGGCATCCCTTGTCCAGATAATGGGTAATATACCATGTCCAAGAATAAACAGTAATGGAGAGGTGCAAGAAGGCCTCCTGCACGTTTGAGTATATAGCCCTTTTTCCGCTGCTAAGTAAACCATATCAAGATCAAGTTACTGTATACCGCCAATTTTATCTAGTCATACCGTGGTACTTAAATCCAGAGACTGGAACTCTCTGTGACTAATTTAACTTGGCCTTGTAAAGAATAAACATGGTGGAAGGAATATACTGTACCCACATACAGTAATTCCTCACTTAACACTGAAGATACCGGTATGTTCCTTTAAAACTGCCATGAAAGTGAATGGCACTAAGTGAGGATTTTGTTCCTTTAAGAAAGATCGTGACAAATCCTATTCGTGACAGCAGATAAATGCCATAATGTACAGTATGATGCAATTAGGTGTATATGTATATCAGATGTCAAAGTCAATAAGGAACTGAAAGAAATAAGTGGTATATAGTTTACTCTACCCTGGTCTAAAACTTCCATCTGTTCACCTTGACTGCTAAGTTGTGTTAGTAGATCAGTGCAAGACTACAATGCTGATCAAGAAGAAGTGCTATAGAAAGGACTTAGGGTCACTGAATTGTCTTTTTATGCCACTGAGGTATGTGAAGTAAGCAGCAAAAGGACAGAAATCTTTATCAGGTTAAGGTGAAAGGAGCAGAGTGTGAGTTTCTTCAGTCCTGACCCTTCACAGCACATTTGGCATTTTGTGTGTGATCAGCAGCCTCGTAATGAAAACTGTATTAAGAGAAAGCTTGTTAACTGAGGAATTACTGTACCAAAATTCTCATCTAACCCAAACAAACCTAACAAAATAACCTGACCTAACCTAACTGATCTAGGCCTTGTCCAGTTGGTGGATATGTGAGGTTGACGGTTAGTTACAAGTGGATAATAGAGGTGTTACTGTAAGGGCATGGACCCACTTGCATGAAATGTGACTGATGAAGCATAACAGACAAGATAAGATAAAGCAGAGGGTTAGTTGTTGCAGTAAGTGATTTGAATCCTGGGGACATTTTATCTTAGGAAAGGCCTCTCTGGTTGAAGGGGTTTATTAAGTCCCTATCTAACTCCCCAGTTCAAAATGTTGATCCTAAGCTGAGAAAAATTGTCAGGATATGGCAAAATAAAATTAAAACAAGTTTCCTCGTACTCAAAGGGTTGAGTCAGAATTCGGACGGAAGGCTGCACATTTCCACTTGTCACACGTGTTTTGAGTGAGTGTTCCTTCGTCCTAACTTGAGCTTTGCCTCCTGTTTTTGTTTTTATTTCTGGGGGTCACTTTTTTAGGCCTGTTCACCTCTTCAGCATTAGGACCTACTTTCAGTCTTTATTCTTGCTATCTCCAATGATTATATTCAATTCAGGGGAAACCAGTAATTTGAGGGCTGAGAGGTAGCTTCCATTTTCCTCTTTATTACTAGATATTTGTTTTACATTGAGTAAAATCAACTGGATGGCAAGATAAAGAAGAAGGAAAAGAGTTTCATGGTACAGTACTAAAGAAGTTGATATTCGTTACCATGTGATATGATGGTCTTTTCATTTGTATTATATTCTTGCTAAAACCAGGCGGTTCCGTTTAGCTTTGAATTGATGTTTTGTACTGATGGTGTTTGACGTATCCGTTGTTAATCCCTTCAGCTTGACAGGGCTCTTCCTTTGTTAATCCCTTCAGCTTGACAGGGCTTTTCCTTTGTTAATCCCTTCAGCTTGACAGGGCTTTTCCTTTGTTAATCCCTTCAGCTTGACGGGGCTTCCCAGAGTTAAGTAAGACAATCTGGGAGTAGCAAGAATATACAGTAAAAAGGGTGTGAGTAAATTTTGTACAGATTTCCCATAAGACGAGGCTATAACTGCATTTATGTATATACAGTGAGTACTTGATGTAAGATTTATTATTAATTCTGTATATGGGTTCTTAATTTTATTCTTCATCCATTTGTATCATATTCTCTCAAGGTTTTTATGTGTTGTTCTGGACCCTATCTTACCCAGCCTTGAGGTAGGAAAGGAAGTCTGGATGATGATGATGATGTCGATGTCTCCTATGTTGAATAATAGCATGAGTTGGTAGCAATAATACACAGTTGTACACAGTGATGATGGGGGTTGATCAGCGTATGGTATGTGGCATAGGGCTTGTATACTCATTGGGTACTGTGTCACTCCGTACTCCAGCCAACTCTTCCATACCAGGTAGCAATACTTTTCTAACGGTGAGTCCCATAACTTAAGACCCATGTTCATAGTTACGGAGGCTCCTAACACCTCTTCCTTGCCAGTTTATTTCTGGATATAGCGTATTTTTATTCTTTTCCATGTTATTTATGCAGTCCATGATGACAGTTACAGACATATAAATGGTCTGGAAGAGAATACATTGGGGTAATATTCAAGATGTATTGCTAAGGAAGAGGTGCTATACCCTTGTTATTCTAACTTGGCCTATAATTGCCATCTCCATCCTCAGTCCAAAGTTGTAATAATAGAATATGACACCAGTCCCAAAGAAGTGCTATGAAAAGGATATTGAGTAGTAGCATTGTCTTCTTCTGCCTCTGGTCTGTGTGAAATAAGCTACAAAAGGACAGATACCTGGGCCAGGTTAAGGTAAAAGGACTACAGTAACCCTCCTAAGCCTACAGGAATGCGGTCCTAAGATTTGGTATTAATGAAACGTGTGGTGATGCTGGAAGCTGTGAAGATGATAATGATAACACATGGTCCCATATATCCCCTTGTAAAGTGTAGGGAATTGAGGCTGTGTTATTGTAGTCCAAAATATTTAAGGGTAGATGACTGGCATGTACCCCTTGTGGCATTATATGATTGAAAAACCTCCTACTGCCTACCAAAAGTTTTAACTGATGTGCAAAATGTCATTAATGTTTTTGGCAATTTGCATTTGTTTTGTAAGACTGTTCGGTGCTTGCTTGGGTCATACAGTACTGGGTGGATGCATTCCAAAGCTGCATAGTGTCCTGCTGTATTCCATTTAGGTCTTGTGCCACTACAGTCTGGTGATATTTAATTACTGTCATTGCTATCTCTTGATGACTTTAGCATAGGATGGAGTGTTTGAACTGGAGGGGACAGATATATCCCTAAGAAGCCCCTTCAGTTCAAGAGGCCTTCTCTAAGCTGAATAAAATAATCTGGAAGTAAACAAGACGATGGGTGGATGGATGGTAACAGGACTGAAATAAAGATGATCTTCCAGAATCAGTGGGCTAATCAGTGAGCTAACCTTGAGAGTCCCTTCTAAAGACCATATCCGATATTTCAAGCAACGGATGCTGTCCCTTCCACATTCAGGTTTATGTATTATCCTTGAATTTAATTTAGCCATGTACAAAATACAGAGTGGTCCAAAAATTGTGCTGTTCAGTTCTTGTGTATTGCAGGGCTTAGTTTGCTGGTGTGAGAAGCAGACATTTAAGCAGCTTCATGAAATGACTGATAAACCTTGCAATCAGTGGCTATAAAATGGCATAAAAAATCAGACACTTGAATGAAAATGATTATGAGAAGTTGAAACTGATTCAGGCTAGACAGAGGTAATTCTGACTGAACCACCCCTGCAGTGCATTAAAATTTAAATGTGCTATATGTGGGCCATTCTGTATATGTGGTGTTTACTTATGGAAGATGCAGCAATGCGTAACCTTACTGTACATTTAGCAGCGGCAGTGATCCAATGTTTAGAGCACTGCAGGTGGGGTGATGGCCTTGCATAGGTTTGATCCCCAAGAGCAGACTGGAGGTGTTTCAGACTTGTAATGCTGTGATGGGAAGTAGGGCACCATTCATATGTTCATTCATTTGTGTATGGTGGCTCCAACATGCCTGCATGGATTGACCTTTGTCACCTAATGGTGGCTGTCCACACTTCTTGATTTCAAGCATCCTCTCTCTTTGCAGTTCCTTAACCCTGAGGTCACACTCTGTGACATCCCTTTTTCGGTCTGCCTCGCTACTCTGTCATGTACTGGATTTCTGAACTGTTGTAGCTTATCTTCAGGTCCCTAAACATCAAAGGAGACAAAATGGGATTGATTGTTACAGTATTAACCCTCCAGCCGAAGGCCATGGGGATGAAACAAAGCCAGCGCATGATGTGTGATGCTTAACGAGATTACCGTTGAATCATAACTTGTAGTTGTTCGATGTGTTTTAACTCTGTGAATCCTGGTGGTCTTTTCTGGCTTATTCTTGTTACAGCCAGACAGCTTTTACATAGGAAAGGCTTTTCAGTTGGAAGGGGTTCACTTAAGCCATAGCTTACTCCTTCCTTGTTGAGAAGTGATCCTATGCTGCTCGGAGCTGTTGATGGCAAGACTAAAATGAAAAAGACATCCCAGACGCAATGGGTCAAAATCCTAGTGGTGAGCAGGACTCAGTTATATACCTTATATGTTGAACAATGTACAGGCAGTCCTCATTATAAGTCAAAAAGGTGGTTTGAAATATTGAAACTTGACTCGAATTTTGGGAAGTAGCAGATAAGATTTTTATATAGCAGTGGAGCTCTAAACACATTGACGTTCCTATGACTAAACAGATTAACATTATATGGTGTTACTGATCAGATTTGTACATAACAGTGGAACACTAACACTTGCAGGTTCCTATGACTCACTGAACTGATTAGGATTATTTAATTTTAGCTGGAAGAGAATACTAGAGCTGTCTTAACTCTGAGAGGGCTGGTACCAGAATTGACACAAGCTCCTATGACTCAGCTAAAAAAATTATATGGCATTTACTGGAATAAAATAATGAGAGTTGTCCTGCCATGAGAGCGTTGATGTTACCTGTATTCTTGGTATCGCAGGACACTCTTCCCTAACTAGAATCACTGCTTTGGAACAGAATAATGGAGCTTTTACAGTCATGAGAGTTAATGTGCAGTTTTAATATACTGTGGTCTTCAAAGCAATAAAGAACATCAGTAAAGGAGGCTTATAAAGAGGACTTCGTATATAAAAAAAAAAAGGCTTCTGTGTGAGAAATGTTCTTTTTTGGGCTATTGAGATTGTTTGTAAAAATTAGTGTAACTTCTTTATTATACAAACCCCCCCCCAAAAAAATGTAAAAATAATAGAGATAGATTTGTGTGATGAGGTTTACTGCTGGCTGCCACTTTAATATGATAATTGTTTGTATATCTGCGGTTGGGCATGCTTCAGAGAGAGAGAGAGTGTGAATTGTAGCTACAGTATATGCAGTTGTAAAATGTAATGCTCTAGATAGAAGGTTCCTGATAGATTTTAGCATAAATCTGTGCATACATGTGTGTGTGTGTGTGTAAAAGGGCAGACATGTGTGTAAAGTCATATGTTGTAATGTAGTTGGCAGCAGGTTAGCAGATAAAAACAAATATATGTGTGAGAGTTACTGGCACCTTAGGTATATATACAGTACTCATTATGGTGTCTGCTGTTATCAACTCCTTTTTTATTGTGATATACTGTAGGTGGAATACAAACGTCTTGTTATATTATTCTGTAATTAGAACTGTATCGGGTATTGTATTTCCAGTTAGAGGAACAAAGGTTGATTCCATACCTCTCCATTCTCTCCAGTGAGTGTCTGTATTTATAGTAAGTTAGGATCCTATGTTTGTTAGTCAAGGAAGCTCCCTGCCATCTCCCCCTTACCAGTTTATTACTTCCCATGCCATATTAGCACTAAAACCTCTATAACTCAGCTAAATACAATCATCAGGCATTAGCTTGAATCTAATACTAGAGTTGTAATGACCATAAGAAAGTTAAGGTGTAATATGCAAAATAAATTGCTAAGAAAAAGATGTTAGAGAGCTTCCTTAGCTGACAATAGGAAATAAACAAATGATTCCTCAACTGTACCCCTTGAAGCAATAGTTTCTGCTCACCCTCTGCCCTGGTGCTGGAGAGGGATGCCTTCATGTGGTTGGCAAAGCTACCTGGTTATACAAATGTTCCTCAGCTACTTCTCTGTCCCCTGAAAGAAAGATGGAGGCAATTGGAGAAGGGCAGCTTCAGCCTGTAGTCCACCAGGTTCATATTACAGATGAACCTGGGGCTACAACTATACTACTATTACTGCTACCTTGCGTCCCTCAAAGAAAGTCATCTCCAAGGTTTCACAGTGAATTGAGATCTCTTGTTGGTAGTGTGGGGTGTGGAGCTGTGTTAGACTGTATAAGTAACAGTGTCTGTGCTAACTGTTCCTCCTGCAGTCTAGAGAAGATTCAAATTTCTGTATGCCCTTTTTACCTCAGCTTGGCTTACAGTTACCATCGCTCCATCTTGAATGCTGAGATGTTGCGGTAGATGAACACTTGAGTATGGTGCTGGTCTTGAAGAAGTGCTGTAGAAAGGAGGTAGAGCCATAGTATTGTCATTTTCTTCCTTTGAACTATGTCAAGTAAGCTGCAAAAGGATGGAAATCTGGGCCAAGTTAAGGTGAAAGGACTGTGCCAACAATGTGCCTTTGTTTAGTGTAAAACTCTGGGTATGTGCTCTCTAGCAGGGATGGGATAAAGGGTGGGCAGAAACTATGGCATAGGACTTTACCTCTCTATTCTCTCCATCTTGGCCCCCCTCAATTCAGTGATGGTTTATCGTTTCATTCCTTTACCATCTGATGAGTTTATTCAGCTTAGGAGAGACTATTCAACCTAGAGGGGGTAGCTATAGCTGAATTTAACCCCTTCAAAAGTAGAGGTCCTCTGTAAGGTGAGTAAAACCACCTGGATGTATCAAGAAAAATGAAAAACTGCCATAGGATTGAAGGGGTCAATTGTATGTGTCCCTATGCTAAGTTATTGTTGTTGTGACTCATAATTGCCTTGATGTTAGGCTACGGGGATGTGGGTAGACGAGGATTTAGTGTGCAGGTAAGTGTCTCTCATGGTTGATTCATTGTCACCTGGATGAAAATGGCTCGAAGGGAAAATGCAGGAAAGATCACAAGTTCTTTGGTTTGTGTTAGTATTTGTATTGAGGATGGATTCAGTGTTGTCCAAAATGTTAGAAAAATGAAGAACTTAACAAGCATAGGATAAGACAAGTCTGGGTTCATTTTATTTTTTCTAACACATCTTCAGCTTCAACTTCAGAAGCACTGGTGTCACTTTCTTGAAAAGCTGGTTCATTTGCTTTAGAGTTTGTTCAGCAGCTTTTATGTAAGAAGACATCATTTGAATTAGTGGTTAACAGTATCAAAGGTGCAAATAACATTCAGGTAAAAATTATCCTTGTCATTTCTACTTCTACAAGCTTTAGACAGAGATAGCAACAGCTTTGTAAAATAATTATGATGTAGTCCCAGGTATGTCATGTTCTCTATTTATCAAACAATTTAGACTGAGAAGGTGGGTCTGTGTAGTCTGAAATGTTAGATAGATGAAGAACTCAAGGTGATTCCTGTGTTTACCCTCCCAGCCATTTTCTCTAAGTGTGTGTCATATCATTGCTCTTGTTATAGCTTCTTCACTGTCTCATTCCCTCTATGGTGTATACATCAGTTATGCTAATTAATAAGAGTATAAAATCACCTGTGTATAGAGGGGTGTATTGTTGTCTCTATGTTAACCCCTTCAGTCCAATTATGTGCTTTTTAAAAATGTATTATTGCCAATTGTGGATGGTTTTATTCAACTTAGGAATGTTTAGTAGGGAAGAAATTAAGTAAGCTCTTGAATTTTGTGACCTGTTTTTTTCTAGTTTATTCCTGCTATCTCCAGAGGATTTTGTTTATCTCTAAGGGAGGATTTTCAGAATGGAGGAGTTAGGTGCTGTCTTGAACCCCATCACATCCTATTATCTTTCCAGACAATTTTATTTAGATTAGAAGGTTACTAAAGTGAAAGGGTGTTATCAGACTGAAATTGAGGCTATATCCAGTCCCTCCTGTTCAAAAAGTCTCTTCCTAAACCCAATAAAATAATTTGTAAATAAAAAGAGTAAGGTGTAATAAGGCAAACCCCTCCAGTCTGAAGAGTCTGTCATAAGCTGATTATTGTTTTAAGCAGTGAGAAGAAAATAAGGAAAAAAAGCAAATCCTTCCAAGTGACTCAATCACACTTAAGCAGAGTACAATCATTTGAAGGTAGTGTGAGTAAAATAGAAATAAGTTTGAAAATTCTGTACTAAGATCATTAAAATCCTCTGGTTGTAGGAGGAAATCAAAGGCAATTAAAAAAATGGTCCAAGCTGGAAAAAAAAAAACTGAGTTGGCAAGAATAGAGTAAAAAGTATATGATGGGACTGAAGGGAGTAAACAAACAATCGGTGCCTGTCCTATGAATGGCCCCTTCTTGTTTCCCTAGCTGGTAGAGTTGTTGACACTGGCAATAATGTTATTCTCTGTGACAGTTAGTTCAATATTAAGGATCCATCTGTACTGGGGTCGTATTCTAAATGACTCTGGGTATCTTGTAACACTTCTTTCTTAGTGATTTATTCTGTGCATTACACCTCAATTTCCTCTTCTGTGTTATTGATGCAAATTATGTTGATATTAGTATGGTATAAAAAACACACAGGAGAATGTCAAGGTGTGATATACTTGTGCCAAATAAATTGCCAAAGAAGGAGGTCTGTGAGGCCCCCAGTGTCATGTAGAATATGGTGCCTGAAGTCATATTGTCATCAGATTTGGAGGCTCTCTGGCACCTTTATTTTACCAGTTCATCTCAGTGTACAGTATGTTAAGATTCTTTTATGGTATTTATGCCAGCTTTCACACAAACACAGCCACTCCAACACAAATTTCGTAATCCACCTCGCAAACCCAGCCACTCCAACGCAAAATTCCTGATCCACTTCTCGCCTCGTACCCCAGAAAGCCTACCACATCTTTGCCCATATGTGTTGCATTGGGTAGGGGAGAGTCACATCTCCAGGGACAGATAGTGGTGTTCCTCAGGCCTATAGATAAGTTGCCCTGCAGGACTTATAAAACAGTTTGAATGTATATACTGTAGTAAAGCTGCCCACCCATGAATGACATTTGCAGGCGCTGTGTTACATCACGTGCATACACACACTGCTGTACTTGTTAATATTACAGAGGTATATGAAACAGAATATAAAAGTGACATAGGCAAAGTAAATGATTATAGAAGAAGTGTTAAAAAGTCTAATCCTTAGCTCACAAGAGTACAACGTCCAGAACTGTATTTCCATGGCATTGAAGACTTTGCAGCAACTGTGAAAATACAAGTTTTATTATTGTTAGATAAAGAGGCTTTCTTGTACATACCTCTTTCTTTTTTCATGAATTCTGGCAGTTTCACCTTCATATTTTGTGGAATGCTTTCTCAAGTTTTGTTATTAAAGACAGAGTTGCAGTAGATCTTGTATTTGTCTCTTTTATATTATTATTTGTTTGTGGCCACCCCTTATGGGATTGAGGCATCTGGCAGTAGGTAGATAGATAGATTATTATTATTATTATTATTATTATTATTATTATTATTATTATTATTATTATTATTATTATTACTGTATTTTTGTGGGGGAACAGTTTTACAGTAGCCTTTGTTCCTTCTTGCTTGCGTAAAAGGAAAGAAAAGAGGAAAAAGATAGTGTAGTCCGAACGTGAAAACATACCATATGCAGCATGATACTTGTAAGGAAGAGATGGTAGGGAGCCTCCTTATGTGATGAAAAAATGACCCTTCATCCCCAAGTCTTTTTCCCTTATCTCTTCATCCAGTCTTTATCTCTGTTATGAGCATCAAGGTCACTTTACATCAGTATTGGTTTGGTGTTGTGCAAGCTCTTAATATATGCGGTGGCCTGTATTTA